>VYZU01033233.1:0-107047 GCA_013401355.1 Ceyx cyanopectus | reverse complement strand
GAGGCAGTCAATTCCCTTCTTCCTGGCTTTGCTATTCACCTATAAATGTAGGTAAAAAAATTCCATGCTCGACTGACTTCCCACAGTGGGTTTGCAAACAGCTGAGAGTCCGTCCCCAAAATATTCTCTTTGATGTAATTGCATAAGATGCAGATTGTGTGTGGGATAAGCTCCTTGTTACAGTGCTGTAACTCCAGATCAAGACATTGTACCGTGAAATACAACAGGTCTCATGCAGCTTCACGGTCTCCTCTGGGAACGACTGCATGCAAATAAAGGGATTCTCAGATGATGATTCGGAATAGCTGTTGGAGTTCTCTTTCAAGTCCTCTTTCTCATTTCATGCTCTGTCCCTTTCATCCTCAGATTTTGCAGAAAATATTCTCTTTTGGTTTTGTTAAGTGATCCAAACTTTAAACAGCAAGTGAGAAAAACCTACCATTTTAGGTTACAATAAGCATAGAAAATTGCTGTATTTCAATTAGAGTAATAACCTTAAACAATTTTAAACCTCTATAAAATGTCACAAAAGCAAAATAAGTTGGCAGAGCGAGGCATTGACACTGATGGGTGCCCACAGAAAATCTCTTACAATATCATGTAAGGATTAACAGCTCTAATTTATGCGGTCACACAGATTTTCTTTCATGCGACTTCAGGAGGGATCTTGCCATCTGAATTGTCATGTGCCATTATCACCCTTTAATCAGGTTATTTCGTTTTATTTGAACAGCATCAAAGAAATGCTTATGACACAGGCAGACCGGTTCAGTCAAGAAGAGGTAAGGACCATGCTCTTTATCCAATAATAAGAATCCATCTCCAGCTACTATTCAGCAATAAGTATTTGCCCCTCTTTAAATGTGTGAACTCAGCTGAAATTCAGACTGGGAGAAGGCTGATGCCAGCTTGAGCAATTAGGAACAATTCAAAGCATCCTTCTGAATAGCTCCATGGCTAAATCAAAGTCAAACAGATTCTTTGGATTTCCATCCAAGTGTAAGCATGGCCTATCTCTTACTGTTCTTTCCTCTGGTGAGCTGAGCAATGAATTCACCAGAGCTGGAGTGGGTTTGGGTGGGGACTGTGATCTGGTTTCTATTTCTGTGAGAGTTGTTTTGTTTGAAATCTGAAATGGGCTCTGAAACGAGGTACTGACTTTGTGGTTTGTGTGAGACTGAACATGGATTCTGCTGGCTGGGAGGAATTTAGAGGGACTTTATTTGCAGAAGATGGGATTAAGTGGAGCTGGTTTGTGTCAAGAAGAGCCCAGAGTGCAGAGCATAGTACATTATTTGGCTAGGGCTTACCTGGGTTTCAGGGAAACCCTTTTTTGGTAGCAAACTTGGTGGGATTCTAGCATTACTGTATGAACGAGCTGTGTCCTAGTTCCCATTTCAATTTTAGTGAAACTAAGGGGAAAATTTCCATAGTGGTTAACAGATCAAGGCAGAAGGGAGCTGAACTGGGCTGAAAATGANCTGTACCCACAGTAGGTGAATTTTGCTCATATGGCAGTGTTCCTGTGCAGGCATGATTTCTATTATAAATAGATAGCTTTAAATATTCACTTGAAAAAGCAGAAATAAATATTCACTTGAAAAAGCAGAAAGGGTTGTTTCCAGAAGAGCTATTGCTCTCACTCCCCCACACAAATTCTGCAAAAAAAGCAGCCTTTAAAAGAAAAAAATATATATCTACAAACTAAACCAGATTTCTAGACTTGTCTCAGCTTTGGGATTTGTCCAACAGTCTGCTCATCTGTTATCACAGATTTAGAGTCTGGTTTACTGATCTAGAAAAAATCCTGATAACGCTCACTCCCCCACACAAATTCTGCAAAAAAAGCAGCCTTTAAAAGAAAAAAATATATATCTACAAACTAAACCAGATTTCTAGACTTGTCTCAGCTTTGGGATTTGTCCAACAGTCTGCTCATCTGTTATCACAGATTTAGAGTCTGGTTTACTGATCTAGAAAAAATCCTGATAACGTACAAATACCTTTGGTAGTAACACAAGGAGACAACTCTGCCTCTTCAGTGTGAACACAAACTCTTTGAGATGAATATAGGAATTCTTCCACAGGAAGGGGAAATTATTAGTGCAAGTGGAAGGAATGTTTATGTGACATTATANTTGCCACGATTGCCATGCATACATGGGACAAATTGGTGGATTCTGATGGTTTTTCACAAAACCAGTTTTCCTTTACTTTTTTCTATTTTTATTATATTTTAATTTTTTTTTTTTAAAGTAGTTTTCACTATTTTAAATGCATGTATTTCTGAGTGGCTCATTCAGGAAAGAAATAACACTACTCAGCTTCATGTAGTACTCAGTGATTACACGCTCCTGAGTTTACAGTTCATAGCAAATAGATGACCTACTTATATGAGAAACATTCTCAAGAGTCCTGTATGTAATGAAGTGGAGGAACAGTACATGTTCATAAATAGAAAAATAGGTAAGATCTGATAAACAGAAATAATTAACATTTCTGTTAGCAAAGATAATTAAACTAGAAGAAAAATCACTATGCAAGATAGTTGCAGTAAAATAATATTCTAAACTATCTAATTATAGTTTCCATGGCCATTTTAAGTGTAATTGTCTCTTCTAGGGAGCTTGAAGGTTGGGTGTGGTTTGTTTTTTTGTTTTGTTATTTTTTTTAAAGCATAAAATCCAAGCAGAAAGGAAGGGACATCAAGGGGATGTTGTAGTACCTATCAGAACCACTAGAAAATGAGTAATTTGCATTCAAAGAAGATGAAGCATCTGTGGTTTATCAAAATATCCATGAACACTTAGAAAAAAGGCCTGCAACTCTACAAGTATAGTAGTACCCTTATGCCATAAATCCAATGTATGTAACAGCTTGTAAGGCCTATTTTAGGCATGATGTTCAGATGCAATGTAAGAAAATGCAGCAGTGAAGAGAGGAATTTAACTTCCTTTTAGGACCAGTGAGGAAAAAGGGATGGAGGGTGAAGGAGTCAGAAGTTTATGAATTAAGTAAATGCTGGAAGGGCAATGGGTTTTTTTCCCCCACTGTGAGCTTTGTGAAAGGGTAGCAAATAAAATCCCTTATAGGGAACATCATCTGTTTTATACGGTGACTTGGAGGATCACTCTCAAACTGACTTCTGCCAGCTAGCAAGAGGCCTAACCTAGCTTCTGGGATTGCCAAATGCAGCTTTCACTGCAGATTGCCCAAAGGGTTTGTCAGCATCACCGATTTATTTGGATTTTGTCATTTTCATAAAAGCCATGTGTCTTGAGACTGTCAGATTCACTCGAGTCTACTTGAAACAGCAGATAAGATTAAAACGCTGCTGACTACAAAGCTGAAAAGGCTGTGGCAGAAGGGAGGCAATAAAGCACAGAAATGTAAAATGCATAGTACATTATTTGGCTAGGGCTTACCTGGGTTTCAGGGAAACCCTTTTTTGGTAGCAAACTTGGTGGGATTCTAGCATTACTGTATGAACGAGCTGTGTCCTAGTTCCCATTTCAATTTTAGTGAAACTAAGGGGAAAATTTCCATAGTGGTTAACAGATCAAGGCAGAAGGGAGCTGAACTGGGCTGAAAATGAAAAGTGGTACATGTTGCTGTCCCACAGTCCTACATTTGTAACACTTATCTCCTGTTTGCTTGGCAGATCAAGCAGATGTTTGCTGCTTTCCCGCCAGATGTCTCTGGTAATCTTGACTATAAGAACCTCTGTTACGTTATCACTCATGGTGAGGAGAAAGACTAAGAGGAAGAGATGAGCTTCTCCTGTAGTGATGCACCAAGTTATTTCATAATGCTTTTGTGTGCAAGACAAAGGGCTAAACATTCAGTATGTGAAGCCATGTGGTCATCAGAAGAGAACCAATAAAACAATTGAAATTAGATTAAAGTTATTTAATGCTCCTGGTTTTATAAAAGATGAAAACACCAATTTTGTGAGTTTTTCTCATCCTTTTTTTTTTTCCTGTCAGTGGTTTGAAATGGAATTTTCTTGATCAACTGATGCTTTCGTGATTTATTGACAATCCTAATGTTCACCAGATGGTCCACTGGGCACTGCAGTGTTGCTTAACCTCTTGTCTTTTATGCATAAGCTCTGTGTATTAATTGAGAAATCCTCTGACTTATTGCACCAGGAAGAGTATTTGGTAAATAGAATTTTGTTCTATTTCACAGCCCCTAGCAATGAAGGTGTAAATAAAATAATCTTAATCTCTTCTGAATATGCAACATGCTCTCTCTGTCTCTCTGATGTGGCCAGTTTCATAAGCCACTTGACTCAATCACTTTGATGCAAAAGAACAGAAATAGTGGAATAGTGTATTTTTCTCATAGTAAAATTTACCTAGGCTCACTTAGAAACCACTAAGAAGGAATTTTTTCCTTCAGAGGTACCTTTATGATGTGTAGGAGCTTGTCCATGAAATAAGAACAGCACCTAGCCTTTCACCTTGGTCATTAGGTCATTTCACCCTGGCCATCAGCCTTATTTTACAGCTGAGGCACACCCTGGAAGGAAGTGGTTTTGATTGTCAAAAGTCTAGGAACAAAGACAAGAAAAGAACTTGGGATCTGTAGCCCAGGATTACACGAGAGCAGACTACCTCTCACTTTCACAATCCAAGATCAGAGTAATTTCTAAAATGGGCTACAGTTTCTTGTATGTGGCCTTCTAGGAACTGGAGACACTGCCTGTGTGGAATATTGCATGGACACTTCCTGCGTGGGAGTCAGGAGGTTGCTGCAGCCAAAGGAAAACAAGCTTCTGCTGTTTTAACAACTAATGAAAATGGTTTCCTTTTGCATCAATGTTGTTGGCATCACAGTCCTACAGACACTAAGGGGAAGTAACAAGTCACTTATTTTCCATTTCCATCTTAGTTTTTGTAGGAAGGGAACAGGAGGGCAAAGTGTCAAATTCTGCCCTCACCAGGAGGGGCAGAAATAACACAAAAAATCTTTAAGGAGGTGATATTCATGCCCACCTGCATGTTTTGTTGTTCCAGCAAACCCCTGCACTCAGTAACATAGGGAAACCTGGAATAAGAAGGCGCTGAGCAGACTCAAAGTTGATATAATAAATCTCACCCTTGAGTTCCATGTGAACCTACCTATTTGCCTTCAGGTTTTTTGCAGTTCTACTGCTCCTCCCTCTCTCATGTACTTTTCTCTTTGTTCAAAATCCTTTTTCCCTTTTTTTTTTCTTTTCCTGTCTGTTGCCCCAGAATTACTGTAGTTCAGGGATAAGCAGACAAATGCCTTTTACAAAATTCTTAAAAGAGATCTTCGGGTTGGACTTCACCACCAAACTTGTACCTCATTTGGACTTCTGCAACATGGGCTCTTGAACCAATCACGTTAGAGAATTTGGAGCTGTAACCTTCCCCTTCTATAGGGAGGAAGGACAAATGTTCAGATAAGTATAATGCAACTATAACAGGCTTATTCTAAGAATCTTTAATCCCAAATTAATTCCAATCTCCATTTTCATTTGGGGACATAGGGTTCTGCTTATGGGTTTTGGATGGAGATTCAAATAGCTGAAGGGAACAAAGAGCTGAGAATAATTCCACAAAAACAGATTCTCACCAAGCGTCATTAAAATGATCAGATGGGAACTGAACTTGCATGAACCCTGGCAGTGGCTCTTCAGTGCTGGTTCTTTCACAAACAATTACTCTTTGGACGGCATAACCAAAAAGAAACAGTGTAGAATTGATAATGTCTTCTATTAACTCTTACATGCTTAATCCTGTGAACTTTTCTGGAACCTTATGAATAGGTGGAGCAGCCTTTGAAACATATGGTCATAAAAGAGAAGGGCTCTTAAGAGTTCCCCCAGCTTGTCGTTCTGCTTGGAGGCAGGTTCATTGTGAGATGTTTGTTTTACCTGTCTAAAATGACTAGGTAGACTCGAGTCCAAAGCTACCCTATTTCTGCTCCCCCATCTGAAATCTTTCTGTCTGCAAATCAAGCCAATTTTATCCTTTGCATCCCCTTCATAATGAACATCAGCACACTGGAAGACTGTTTGCATTTCTTTTTTCTAAACATTCTTTTTCCAGCTTTTCCTCTCACTGATCTTTTCTACACTTTTCATTCTTCTTGTTCTCTTTAAGATTATCTTAAATTTGTGCATATTTTTCTTCAAGTATAGCATGCCAACTTGGACACAAAATTTCAGCACCAGCCAGAATGGAATAATTATTTCGGGGACTTGTCTGTAAAAAAAAATAACCAAACAAACCAACACCACCCGCTGTGATTCAGCAGCAGTGAAGGTTGTGTGTGTTTCTAGGCACTGTGAGTAAAAGTTTATTTCCAGACCTCTCTTTCTCAGTAACTGCTTCTTCTGTTCTCCCTCTAGCCTGTGCCATCTATCCCAGAAACTTCTTAGATCCCGTTCTCCTCTGCCTCTGTTGCCTTGGCAATGTACCAGCAGGGATTATCTAAGGACATACCTTGAATTTTCACTGATGTTAAAAAGGTGCAGATTGAAGTATGAGTTTTCTTCAGGAAAATGCAATGCTAATACTGTTTAACATTTTCATTAATGACCTGGATGATGGGACAGAGCACAACAAATCCATTCCCACTGGTGTCCATTGATAGGATGAGAGGCAATGGGCACAAACTCCATTGGAGATGGAGTTTTGATCTAAACTATCTCCAGAGGAGCCTTCCAACTTCAATAAACCTGTAATGCTGTGATACTGCATACAGCTGCATTGTCAATACAGCCCCAGTGACACTTTTACTGGGTTGACATTTGATCAATCTGTGCTGCATGTTGAACCTCAGATCATTTCCTGAAGGACTTCAGCCTAACCAATTGCTGAATTTTACTGGTGCCTTTGTTCTAACGTAACAATCTGCACTGATCTTCAATTTCTTCTTGTGGGTCCTTCAATCTTCCATTCAAATCAAGGATGTTCTGAATTCTGTTATTGTCCTCCAAACTCCATGTAACTTGTCCTAGCTTATTGTCCATCACCCACAAATTTTGCCTGTGTTCTCTGTTTTGCCCTTCAAATTGTTAACATTGAACAGTATCTGTCCCTAGGACAGTCTCTTCCTCCTCCTCATTTTCCTTCTCCTTTGTCCTCAAAATGTCTTCTGGTTTTAGCAACAATATTTTATGTTGGACATATTTTTTAACTGTGCTCTAGGTCACTGCCTGTAGGCAACTATACAGTAAAAGTTTCTCACCTCAGGGTCTTGCTTCATTTTCCTATCAGTCTGTTTAAGTTCAGGTGGCCAGCAGCAAGATTATATCCATGGATCACAGCCAGCTATTTCTCTCTAAGTCATCCTATGATGTGACTTATACTCCATGAGAATGCATTTCCCACTGTAAATGGAGAAAACCAACTTCAACAAAGAGCAAATCTCCTTGGATTCTTCAAGGCTTGCACCAGAAAAGACTCCCCCTCCCACAGCTCGGCACTGTGTAGAACTATCTGTACAGCTGCAGCATCTGAGAGCCTCTGTCCTTCCACATGCTCTGGTGCCCTTTGCCAAACTCAAGGCTTCAGAAGGAGTAGGAGAAGTTTCACACTGAAGGAGCCAGAGTTTGTGTCCTTGAAGTATATGTGGGCAGAGCATTTGAAATAATAGTTTTCTGATGCATAAACCTGGAATTTTTTATTAGAGTTACGGAACTTGGGGGATATTTATGTATTGACTTAACTTTGGCCACTTAAATCTAGTGTATATTCAAGAATGCTTATCTCTGCAGGACTTCTTTTCAGTGATTGAGAGAGGTCCTTGAAAAGGCATGGCAGGGCACTTACGTTCCTCTCTCCTCTGATTCAGCCTCTGCCAGCATCTGTCTAATTATAAAGCAGGGCCCTGGGAATGCTAACTCAGGTATTTAAGGTCAAGACTGGCAATGCCTCCTCGAGTCTTTATCTGGGGAAACGCTGCCATTTGTTACTGTCCCTTCCAGTTGAAATGATCACTTAATGTGTCTTTTGACCAGAGAAACATCATTTTTTTTGCACAATGTACTAGCAGGCTCAGTGTTTGGTCAGCTGCTTCAGCAGAAATCCAGAGCTCAGACGCTAGGCCAGGCAGGGACTTTGTGGTATAATGATTAGAAGACAGTAGCTGCCCCTTCATGGAATAAGAGAACTTATGTACAAAAGCAAAAGAGATCCAAACACCCAGAGGACTGAACGAGAAAAGTGAGGTAAGAACCATCTTGGCTTCCATGACTGGGAAGTGGGGAGCTGCTTCTCCTTTGGCTAACTTCTCAGTGGTACTGAAAGCCTTTTGATTCCTGCTTTGAATGGGTTTCAGCCTCCTGCATGAACCTACCTGTGCTGTGCTGGAAACTGGTATTGCTCAGAGTGTCACAGGCTCCCATGGTTCAAAAAGACATTGCTTTACAGCAAATGGGAAGGGGAGAGGGTAACTTCATTCCTCGGGCCTTGGCCCTTTAAGTTTTGGAAGCTTCGAGATCCACAACAGCTGTGATGAGTAGCAAGCTCATTATCAAGAGAGCCAGGCTGGGTGGGGGCAGAAAGAGTAAACCTCCGTGAATTTACTAGTCGCTTAGTGGCTTTAAAGCTATCCCATGTAAAAAGGATGTAGTTTAACCAGCAGGCATGAAGTTATTTGTAGAGTAGGAATTACTGAGTTTCAGCAAGGAACTCTGCCCTCCCCAGCTGGGCCGAGAGTGTAAAGGCTGTGACAGAATTAAATGCTTAGAAAAAATAATAGTGGTGTGAATCAAGTGCTGAAGCAGTACAGGTATCTGTATTTTTGTCTGGGATTGTGAAAAGCCTTATAGAAATATTGGTGATTTCTTCCTAAATTGGTGTTACAGTTCAACCAGGTTTGCAGGAACAGCAGCAGGCAGGTAGTGCTGGAATACTGCACACTGCCCTGCTTTTTCCTGGAAAAGACAGACACGTTTAGCTTTGTCCCTGGGTTAAACTCATTGATACAAGTGTGCTAAACAGGGCAACCCCGGGAGCCAGCAAGTTGCTGGCTGTGGCAGCCCTGCTCTGCAAGCCCCTTCCTGAGCTACAGCCGCGAGCTGAGGGCTGCTGGAACCTTCCAGGGCTCCCCCAGCCCCACAGGTGTGAGGGGTTAATGCAAAAGGGCTCCTCTCCCGCCCGCCAGGAGCCATCGCCGCAGGCAGCTGGGCTCAGTCACAGGGGCCGCTCTGCACCCGTGCACAGCGCGGTTCTCCCATCCCTGCTCTGCCACCACCAACGTGGAGGAGGTGAAGGCTCAGTGTGCCAAGGTAAGCCAGTGGTTTTTTTCCCAACAGCATATTAATTAGTGTGTTTGAGGCCTCGGATCAACCCCAGGCTTCTGTCTGGGGAACCGGTTCTCTGGGAGAGGTGGGATGGGAAGGTTGTGGGGGTTTTGTTGTTTTGTTTTGTCTTACCTTGGCTGTGTATGACTTTCTGTGCCCTGTTTAGTCAGCTGTGTCTGGTTATATAAAGTAACCCCCTGGCTTTTCATATAACATATAAAGCTTATCACCTTTTTCCAGCCACTACAACCCAGCGTGCTCATTAAGGCACCCCTCAATCACTGTAAAAACAACTGCCTGCTTTTACTAGTAAAGATCTCCTGTGTTTTGTGCCTGCACGTATCAGGCTGGTAGCATTGAAGCCCTGAGGAGTGGGGTGCTGGGCAGTGCTTTCACCTGTGGGGTCTGCCCGGGTTGCTTGTTCACATACCTGGATGAGGGAGCAAACTTTTAATCTTGGGGTTTTTTTTCCAGTTGGCTCCTTCGAGTTATGTTTTAAAGGCAAGAGAAAAACAGTGGAGCAAAAAAAGGGAGTGGAGTGCTTGGAAGCCCCTCTAGTGTTGATTGTCTGTGTTAGAACTGGGAGAAAAATAAAGAGGCCTTGGCTGGTTTAACTGCTGTGGGTATTTGTGGCATCTTGTCAAAGAGAGGAATAGGGGTTTTGTTGCTTTCTTTAGAGTCAGTCTAGTTAGGTGTGGCCCAGAGGACACTTCAGACCTCTGAAGTGAGAAAACCAGGTCTGAACTGGCTGCTGAAGGAAACTCCCTCCTCTCATGATCACCATCTTAGTTGGTAGCTGATTTCACCAATGAATTTGTGGAATTTGGATGTATGGAGTCATTCTAAACTCTCCTGATCTAACTCATTGCACCTTCTAAGTGCCAAGGCATGTTTCTTTTGCTTTGGATTAAAGACAAACCCTCAGTGCTTTGGGCGACATTGGGATATCTGGAAGCAAGTGCCAGTCAGCTCTCCCAGTGCCCATGCCAGTGCAGGGAGGCACCATGACAACCCTGTGGGCTCCTCTTGGACTGGGAAGGTGCAGTAAAGGATTTGGCAACAGCTAATGGAGAAATGGTTGGGGTTGAAGCAGAGCTTCAGCTGCCTCTTGCAAAGACAAGAGCAGGTGCTCCCAATAAAACTTGGACTGCTTAGATGTGGGTGCTTAGCTGCTGACAAACAGCATGGGTCCTCTGCTATTAGCCAAGGAAGGCTGGTGTGGATTCTCTTATGTCTAATAAACACTTTGCTTCAGTGAGGCTTGAGCACATCTTCATCCTTTACCCAGCTGCCTGGGTAACAAAACCTGCAGGAGCTTCATATCTTTGAAACCTCTCCCCCTCTGTCAGGCTTGGCAGAAGTTTGAATGTGATTATTAGAGCAGAGGACAAGCAAATGTGTGTTTCCCTGTGCTGTATACCCCCAGTGTGCCGATTGATGTATGTGAATATATAGCCTGTATGGGTGTATATATAGCCCAGCTTCTCAGTCAGTTCATGTGGAACCCTCAGTTTAGTTTAATTGAACTGGCAGAGATGGGAACTTGGAGACTTTCTTGTCCTTTTCTACAGAGTTGTTTCCGTCTACTGTTTTATGAATGTTCCATTGCTCAATAATGGGAGGTGGAAAATGAAATCCCAAGATCATCTTTTAAAGGATGTTAATGACCACAAATGTAACCAATATAGTTAATAAAAATTCAGGCAGAGATGGAAAGACCGTTCCCTTCTTTTGAGTAAGGGCCAACATAGCTTTCTGATTATCCCTTCTAGAGAGATCTGGATATTAATACTAAGTCATGCTAAGTATTTCCTTTTNGGCTCAGTCACAGGGGCCGCTCTGCACCCGTGCACAGCGCGGTTCTCCCATCCCTGCTCTGCCACCACCAACGTGGAGGAGGTGAAGGCTCAGTGTGCCAAGGTAAGCCAGTGGTTTTTTTCCCAACAGCATATTAATTAGTGTGTTTGAGGCCTCGGATCAACCCCAGGCTTCTGTCTGGGGAACCGGTTCTCTGGGAGAGGTGGGATGGGAAGGTTGTGGGGGTTTTGTTGTTTTGTTTTGTCTTACCTTGGCTGTGTATGACTTTCTGTGCCCTGTTTAGTCAGCTGTGTCTGGTTATATAAAGTAACCCCCTGGCTTTTCATATAACATATAAAGCTTATCACCTTTTTCCAGCCACTACAACCCAGCGTGCTCATTAAGGCACCCCTCAATCACTGTAAAAACAACTGCCTGCTTTTACTAGTAAAGATCTCCTGTGTTTTGTGCCTGCACGTATCAGGCTGGTAGCATTGAAGCCCTGAGGAGTGGGGTGCTGGGCAGTGCTTTCACCTGTGGGGTCTGCCCGGGTTGCTTGTTCACATACCTGGATGAGGGAGCAAACTTTTAATCTTGGGGTTTTTTTTCCAGTTGGCTCCTTCGAGTTATGTTTTAAAGGCAAGAGAAAAACAGTGGAGCAAAAAAAGGGAGTGGAGTGCTTGGAAGCCCCTCTAGTGTTGATTGTCTGTGTTAGAACTGGGAGAAAAATAAAGAGGCCTTGGCTGGTTTAACTGCTGTGGGTATTTGTGGCATCTTGTCAAAGAGAGGAATAGGGGTTTTGGTGCTTTCTTTAGAGTCAGTCTAGTTAGGTGTGGCCCAGAGGACACTTCAGACCTCTGAAGTGAGAAAACCAGGTCTGAACTGGCTGCTGAAGGAAACTCCCTCCTCTCATGATCACCATCTTAGTTGGTAGCTGATTTCACCAATGAATTTGTGGAATTTGGATGTATGGAGTCATTCTAAACTCTCCTGATCTAACTCATTGCACCTTCTAAGTGCCAAGGCATGTTTCTTTTGCTTTGGATTAAAGACAAACCCTCAGTGCTTTGGGCGACATTGGGATATCTGGAAGCAAGTGCCAGTCAGCTCTCCCAGTGCCCATGCCAGTGCAGGGAGGCACCATGACAACCCTGTGGGCTCCTCTTGGACTGGGAAGGTGCAGTAAAGGATTTGGCAACAGCTAATGGAGAAATGGTTGGGGTTGAAGCAGAGCTTCAGCTGCCTCTTGCAAAGACAAGAGCAGGTGCTCCCAATAAAACTTGGACTGCTTAGATGTGGGTGCTTAGCTGCTGACAAACAGCATGGGTCCTCTGCTATTAGCCAAGGAAGGCTGGTGTGGATTCTCTTATGTCTAATAAACACTTTGCTTCAGTGAGGCTTGAGCACATCTTCATCCTTTACCCAGCTGCCTGGGTAACAAAACCTGCAGGAGCTTCATATCTTTGAAACCTCTCCCCCTCTGTCAGGCTTGGCAGAAGTTTGAATGTGATTATTAGAGCAGAGGACAAGCAAATGTGTGTTTCCCTGTGCTGTATACCCCCAGTGTGCCGATTGATGTATGTGAATATATAGCCTGTATGGGTGTATATATAGCCCAGCTTCTCAGTCAGTTCATGTGGAACCCTCAGTTTAGTTTAATTGAACTGGCAGAGATGGGAACTTGGAGACTTTCTTGTCCTTTTCTACAGAGTTGTTTCCGTCTACTGTTTTATGAATGTTCCATTGCTCAATAATGGGAGGTGGAAAATGAAATCCCAAGATCATCTTTTAAAGGATGTTAATGACCACAAATGTAACCAATATAGTTAATAAAAATTCAGGCAGAGATGGAAAGACCGTTCCCTTCTTTTGAGTAAGGGCCAACATAGCTTTCTGATTATCCCTTCTAGAGAGATCTGGATATTAATACTAAGTCATGCTAAGTATTTCCTTTTTAGTCTCTTTATTCATTTATGCCTACTGGGTTTTGTCATCTTTAAAGGTGTTATTTAGCCTGGTTTGAATTACTCTTAAACAAATGATTTTTTTTTCAGAAAAAATCCTTGAATCCATGGAGCTGTTTACTAAATCCTTTTGATTCAAGGGACAAAGTTTTTCTTCTTTAAGGAACATTTTGTAACAAAAGTAAGAATTATTCTTAATGTGAAGTGTGAAAGGGAGAAATGAGGACTCCAGAAAGCTCTAAATGGTGGAAGAAGTAGCATGTATTCAGTTTTCTTGTACTTTTCAGAGTTAAACTTGGAATTTTGAGGCTCACAGATCCCAGTATGGAATTCCTAGGGAGAAAAAAAAAAAAAAAGTATTGTTTCCTTTTCATAAACCAAAAAAGCAGTTGAGAAAAAAACCCAAAACCCTGAGGCATTAAGGTAAGGAGGTATTGGACAGAGAGGAACCAAGCCCTTGAGGCTATGAGCCTGTTGCCTCCAGGTTTCTCTCTCTGCTCCACCTCTCTCCTTTGTCACTGTATTCTTCAGTCTCCTCCTCCAGTCTAGCTGCCTCTTAACCTCATTAATACTTTGCTTTGATGATCTTAAGATTTTGACAATTTATTCCAGATGCTTGCTACTTTGAGTAAAATAGATTTCCCAAATTTCCTGTTTACTCTTAATGTCTTTTGTCTTTTTTTCTTCTTTGAAAGTGTGACAATTTTTTAACCTCTTAGCGCTCCAGACATGTTAGTTCTCTGTTCCACCTCTGTCTCCTTGCATCTCCTAAAGGTTGGGGTGTTGTCCTTAGAATGGACACTCCTTTCTATTGTCTTCTTGTGAGGCAGCCTTAACTCTGCACACATCAAAGTTTTCTAGGTGTGTATTTTGTTTGGTTGGGTTTTTTTTACCCTGTGGGCGTACATACACAGGAGAGGAAGAAAATTATGGAAAAAGACCAAAAAAAACCCCCCCAAATCCTACTTCTTTTACCCACAATGCAGACCAACTGCTCTTCAAACAGAGGTTTGCCCAGATTGCCTGTTCCAGCAGGTGGAATGAATAACCTGGAGAGCTTTTCAGAGTAAGTTGGCATCTCCTTGTCGGGCTGCTCAAGGTGTGACCGTTGGGGCCGCTGGGCGGCATTGGCGCAGCTCCCTGTGGCGCAGCTGACCCGGCAGCGGCCGTGCTCTGGGAAGTTCCCCTGATTGGAATAAAAACGTGTCCACTTTAAAGTGGTTGCTTGGCTTTAATGATTCTCTTGTTTTCTTTAAAAACAAAACCAAGAACAAAACAAACCTTGAAGTGAACCGGTTCTTCGAGTACAAAAGCTGTGCCTAGACCAGGCCTTAGGCCTCAACCTTGCAAATGCTTTCACAGATGCTTAACTTTACCACTAGGAGTAATCCTATTGATTCTAAATGGCACTACTCGGGCAATAAAAAGTGGATTTGTATGATTTGGGGCTTACCAGGGGCTATAACAGAAGTCACTCTTCTGAAATGAATGATTACATGGGTGTAATAGGAGTGTCCAGCTAAGGATTTAGTTAAAATTAATAGTACTTTTGCTTGTGGGCTTCTTATGAAGTATTCAGCTGTCTTGTCTGCTCTTTTGAGTGCTGCATCTTGAAGAACATTCAGGTTTTGACCTGTGGTTTTGTTACAATGTCCTTCAAAAGAAGTATTCAGGTAGTACTTGGTGTACTGCGACTTTCTATCTATTGGCCCATCATAACCTTCCATTGAGGCTCTTCCATGTGTCAGTGCCTTCACAGTGTCATTTTCTGGTTCCCAACACTGTATGAACTCATGCTGCAGCTTTCCAGCCTCTTTTCTATCTAGTTGCCTGTTTTCATGAAACTTGTGCCTCTCTGAAATTCCTGTCTCTCTATCAAATTGAGCTGAAAGCAACCAACTCATTCAAAAGTTATTAGAGATGCATGCTCATGCACACCATGATCATATATGCATTATTCTTGAAGGAAATCAGGCAGAAAAGAGAAAAAGTGATTTGATTAGAGATAGATGCATTATAATGTTTCATGAGCTTGAAAAAATTACTTTGCTGTATGGCTGGTCTTACAAATATGCTTTACCCCAGTTCTCTCGCCCTCCCCCTTGACAAAAATTGGTATAAGGCTGCTTTGTTGTGCAAAATATAGATGGACAAACCTTTCTGGAAGTCACAGTCCCCTCTCGGTGTTTCAAAACTATAGGCAGTCTGGACATTAGGGCTGAGAGATCTGTGCCAGTTGCAGACACAGTTGGTGGGTGAGTCATTTCTGCTCAGGTGTTTGCTGGAGAAGGAAACCTTTGAGTTCTGCTTAGTTAGATAAATACTTAGGGGAAACAGCCCTGTTGTGTTAAACCACCAGGAATCTGACATCATATCCAACTTTGTCCCAGAGGCTGTGCAGCAGATCATTAAGGGGAAAGGGTATTTTACTCACTCCAGTCTCTTTTTTTCCTTTAATAGGGCAGACCCTTGCATTTTAACATTTTTTTTTTTTAAAAAAAAAGAGAAAAACCTAACAAATATAAAAAAAAACCCAAACAAACAAGAACAAAGGAAAAAAACCCACAAAACAACAAACCCAGATACTGAGATCAAGAAGAGAACATCCATATTCAGCTGTAGCATGCAGAGAAGGAGTATTCAGCATGAACGTATTTATTCCCGGTGCTGGGGTACCTGGGTGTTGCACAGCATTACGTTGCAACTCCAGCTCTGGAACTGGGAGTGCTCTGAAGGCAGCAGTTGTGCTGTGACACTTGTGTAGGAAATGTGACAGCTTTGGCTGGCAAGAATCTACATTGCAAGTGTTGCAGAAATTGTGGCAGAATTTCCATGGGGCTGTGCAGGTCAGTCCTGACTCTTGGATGAATTGTGCGGCCTGGCAATCGGCCACAGGATGTGCAGAGGAATCAGGAGTGGGAATGTAGGACACCAGGGGAAGATTAAGAAAGCCAAAGTCTGTCACTGGCTTAATGAACACTTGAATAAGGTGCTTTGCACTTGCCCAACTCATTTTCTTTGCATTAGTGCTGACACTTTGCTAGTTTTCTTGGCACCATAAAGGTGCTTTACAGAAGGAGTCTTCAAGACCCCACAGAATACAGAGTAGAGAATGATAACTTACATATCCATTATTGTTTCTTGGGCTGTGTGGAATCGGCTTGCTCAAACCCAGTTTACACATTATTGAGACATTTGACATTGTCTCAAGACAAATGTCAAAACTCCAAGCTTTGGGAATAGATGTGGGAAAGCAGCAGCTACTCTGGTGCTGCTTCTTTCCAGATACTAAGCAGCAGGTACTGCCAGTCTCACTCTCCTGCCCTGTTTTAGGAGATCTGTGATGCTTTGGATGGGGATCAAGGTTACAGCTGGTCTCCCTCCTTCCTCCAGGTTGCAAGGCCAGACTTGGCTGCACCCAGAAATCTTGAGTTTTCCTCAGTGAAGGAGATGGGGATCCTACTTCTGGACAGCCCAAGGGGGTGCTGCCACCAGTCTCACTCGATCTGAATATTGTTCTTGGGGCACTGCCACTGCTACTGCCAGAACTCGAGGTGCCCGCCCAGCTTCTGCTGATGCTATTGCTGGCTCAGAGATCTCTTCTGAAGCTTTCTTGTTATAGAGCTGTTAGATACAAACCTGGGATACAGTAGATTGATTGCTACTCAATTTCATTTAATTACTCCTCTTTCTCTTTATTTGCTATTCACTATGTTGGAGATGAGTATAAAGAGAATGGGGAGAAATAATGTTAACTCTGGGAATGATCCCAAAGGCATTATTTTGATCACAGTCTTTGATTAGACTGGGACTAAGTTGTGTGGCCACATGAGGCCAAAACAGTGGATTTGAGTTTGAAGGCACCAACATCCCATGAAAAGAACTAGTGAAACTGGAGCTCAGGGTAGAAAAATGCCATTGTCAGTTTGGCAGAGCTGTGCTGCTGTTCTGGATTTTCACTGTTAGCCTACAAAATAGTCCATCCCTTTTCCACCTCCAGGATACTCTTCAGGTTCTGCTTGTAAGGAATATCATCAGCCATCTTCCTCTATCCTGTGCTGTCTGGCAAAACAACACAGCAGATTCCTTAATGAAGAAATGGTGGTTACAAAATACCCATAATGTGCATTTAAACACATTGAATTTGCTGATATTTTCCTTTGTACCTCTTGTGCCTAGAAGCCTCAGCTGTGATCAGGGCCTCATTGGGTGAGATGTTATGCAAATGCATATTTTGTACAAACAGAATGATGCAATCACTTGGAAAACCTTATAATCAAAGCAGAAAAAGGGCAAGAGTGGAAGGAAAAACCCATGAGTGACTTCTTCAGGGTCACATGGTAGGTCACTGGCAAAGGCAGCCATAGCAGTGGGTCTCTTGGCTCCCAGGCTGGTTCTCACCCACCATGGCATCCAGTCTTCTCTAAAGCACCTGTGTGCTTTCCCAGTGCTCCCCAGTCTCTCTTAAACTCCATCCCAGAGCTGAAATGCTAAGTGGGTTTGGCTAATTCAATTTAACCTTCATTTGTCGAGCTGCTTTTGTAACCAGAGCCACGTGGCCTCTCTGTGTTGCTGGGAACTGAGCTGGATTTGTTCAGTTTCCAGGGAGGAAATGGAGCAGGGCAGAGCTGAGCTGGGATGCTGTGCTTAGCCGTGGATGGTTGTGCCATTACAAGAACAACTTGTGGTCACAAGCCAGGCTACCCGGTTTTAAATCGTGTCCAACTTTTTGAGCCAGGCAACTAAATATTTCTGAAGCTTATTAAATTAACTAGTTAGACCAAAGCAATATACAAGGTATGCAGGCCAAAGAAAGCATTGTGGGTGTAACTTTCTGAAGGAGAATTATAGTTGCTGCTGATCACGCTGTTACAGTAAATGTTGTGTCAGTGTTTCCATTATTGGTCTCTTTTTTTTCCTGTGTTTTGGTTGGGGTTTTTTGTTGTTTGGGGTTTTATTTTATACCTCTTCAATGAGTTGTTCTGGGGCTGCCATGAAAAGGCTTTGCACCTCATGAAAAGGCTTTCATGTGCTGTGAAATTTAATGTAAAAACCACTGAATCCGTTACCCAAAGAACTGTTTGCATGGGGAAGGAGTAACCTTCAGAATTGGGATCTGAACCTGATGCTGAGCACCCAACATTTTGGGGTAGTTCAGCTGCTACTTGGGTCTTCCTATTGTGAGAAATACTCACTTTGGTTCTTGTTTAGCACTGAAGAGATGACAGATCTCCCAGCCAGGTACTCAGCTCTGCCGATCCAAACAGCTGTGCTGTGTTTGGGATTTGCTTCGTTGTACAGTTTGTGTTGTGCTGAGTAGTGAGGGTGCTGCAATCAAGGGTAGGATACTGTATGAGATGCCAGTCTTGCCACAGAACCCTTCCCTGACTGAGCAGGCTCTGTGTCTCAGCCCGCACAGAGGTACAGACAGGCTGCACTGGATTGACCATGTTCGCTATGGTTGTATTTTCAATCAGCCAAGAACAGGGCTCCCTCGTGCTGGGCACTGTGCAGCCCAGAGGACCAGCCTGCCTTTGTTTCCTGCAGAACGTGCCAACCTGTTCCTTGGGGCCAAACCTGCTTTCTAATTCAAGCGACAAAATTAGTGAAAAACTGTTTTGCCTCTTGTTCTTCCATCCGCCTGGGCATGTTTGGGAATCCCTTAGAATGGCTGAATTCAGTGGTTTCAGGGGTTTTTTTCCCCCTCTCTTTATTGCACACCTCCCACAATAACTGAAGTAGCTTTGTAATGGAAATGCTGACACAATGCTATCGCCTCAGCCCCAGGAGGGTGTTCCACCTTCTATTGTTTGCCTTGGCCTCTGTATATTGTATACTGCCTGAGTTTAATTGGTTAATTTAATAAACTTCTGAAGTGCTGTATCAGTTGCCTGGCTTAGCTTTTATCCACTAGCCTGATGAAGAAAGTATAAGTTTCAAAAGCTTTCCTGTATGAAGTTAATCAAATAAAAGGTATCTCCTACTGTCCTTTGCATGTATGTCTTGGAAAGACTGCTTGAGCTGACACATTTTTACAATTAAAGCATTTTAAAAAGAGCCCTTAAAAAAAACTTTGTGTAGCTAATGTTCCAGTCTTGACCTGTCTAACTTCAGTTTCAAAACAAAAAAAAAAAGAGGAAATTCTAAACTTAAGGCTGTGCGATGCATCAGTCACCACATCTGATTTATATATTAGGCCAAACTGAATTTTAGATGGACTCTTGAAGTTGAAAAGGGGGCAGAAAACTGGGAAGAACATAAAACCAATTTGAAGGCCTTACAGAAGGGAAGCCTTGCAATTCAGCCATGGGTGAGACTTGGGTGACCTGCACTGAATTTCTGCTTCTTGCTGAAGTCCCAGTTAACCATGAACACTGATGTCCCTAATGCCTCTCTGCTCCCTTCCCACCTTGTGGGACTTTCCCACATTTCATGTGTCTCATTAATTCCAGTTGAGTGCCGGGGGATTTGTGCTGCAAGGGGGATTTTTATGGCATGAGCTGTGACAGGAATGACTTGGGCAGATCTGGCCGTGCCCTTCTGCAGTGGCTCAGTGAAGCCTCTCCCAGGCCAGGGCTGAGTGGTCCCGTGTGCCACACGTGCGGGAGGATTCCCCCAGAGCCAGGGAGCGTGATGCACGTGGAGCACGAGTCCATCTTTATCTATTTTAATCTGCAGCTTGAGCATCCCAAGATTTAGGGGTTTTCATCTATCAAGAGTGATTTAGATATACTTGATCATGCCTTGGGGCAGGAGAACAGCCTAGGTTACTTCTTGATATCCCTTCCAGCCCTAGTTTTTCATGACTCTATTAGATCTGACAACAACAGAATCATATACTTTGTTCCAAAGGATTCTTCCATTAATTAGTACTTCGTGGTGCACAGCTCCTCTTCCCTTGAGGAGCCTAAGAGGTTGACAAGCACTAACTAAGTCCTACAAGAACTGGTGTGTTGGGTAATTATTATTTTACAGGTAGAGAAACTGAGGTGCAAATGTAACCCACAGGAAGTTTTGGGACAGAATCTCACTTCGATGCTTAGCATTTTAGCTACTTAATATTTTGCTGAGCTGTGCCTCTGGGCTTTTGTCGCCAATGGAGAACAACAGCGGTGTTTCCCTCCTCCTGCCCACATCTGAGCCAGTCAAGGCTGTCCCAGGCTCATCAGCCACGTTTGGACCACAGCAGCATCAGAATGGGACTGTTAGCAAAATGAATCTGGCCCATGTGCCAAAAATAAGTTTATTTTTTCTCTATTACCAGGCTTCCTGGACTTGCAGAATTCTACTGACTTTAAAGGGGAGCTGCCCCAGAGTCCTGAATCAGGCCTTTTATACTGGGAGGGAGGTAACCTCTTACCATCTACATCATTTGAGTGTCATTTTCAAACGTTTGCCAGTGTAATTAAACTGCTTCAGTGTTCTCCGATGTGGAGTTACGCTGCCAAGTGGCATTTGAGAACACTTTAAAAGGAAATGGGCTAATTAGTTTAGTTTTGGGTCAACAGTACATCACTGAGCCAGCCTGGTCTCTACCTGGATTTCTGGTGTTTAAGCTTCTCTGTTCAGCCAGCAGTATCTTGCTAAAGGGCTGTGGGTGGTGAGGTATGGATGGAACAGTTTCTGTTGTCCTGTAGTAGGGTTGTTATCTACCTGTGTGTTTCTGGGTATGGTATTTGATCTGTAAAAGAAAGATCCCAGGCTGTTTTTTTTCCACATTTCTTCCTGTGTTTTCTGTGTCCCATGATACCTGTTTCTAATGGTAGCTTTATGAAGAATTTCAGAAAAACTTGCTGCTTCCAGAAATAATAATGTTTATCATCCTTATTGATATTCTGTCTCAAATCTGCAGCAGTTCCCCTGACTTCCACTGTGCACAGGGATCTGAATTTGATCACCTGCAGATTCTGATGAAGTGAATTTCCTTCCACCATGCCAGTCCTCGAACCTCCCCATTTGCAAATTACCCAGGTGAATTGCCCCCCATGGGTCTATGTATAAAGGCCAAGATCAATTTTACAAAAGCTTTGGCTGGCTCCACCTGAGATGCTTATTAAATGCTGGCAACCCGGGACTGCAGACTTGAGAGCACAGAATCTACCAGGGCAGTGGTAGATTTTTGTACTTGGTGTGTTGTAGAGGGGCTGGTTAGACAAGTTTAACTCTGATCTGCAGCTTTTGTGTGATAGAAGCTGTTGTCCCAGTGCCCCTGTCCAGCTCTGTCACGCTACTGCACATCAGTTCTCCTCACTCTTCCAGGGTGTGGTCTCCATTGACTTCTGCACACTGTAATTTCTGATGTTGTTTGGTTTAACAAGGCAAAATTTGCCAGTCCAAACTGTGCCTCGGTGAGAGATGCTTATTAAGACTGGGAGGTCTTTTTCACATCTTCTGTAATCCCACGAGGCCGGGTGCAACGCAGCTTTGCACAGCAGTGGTGGCTGTCAGATAATGGGTTGGTTATCTGGAGGATGGGAGGAAGTGGTTCAGGATGAGCCCCAGAGATATTTCTTCTTTAAGAATGTATGTCTTTCTGTCTTTTTTTTTTTTTTGCACCTGATGAAGAGGCTTTCTTGAGAAGCAGTGAGTAGGGCTACATAGATCAGATTTGCAAGTAGTGTCATTCCAAACTGTGCTTGACATGCAAACATTCCTCTGTGTTCTGCTATACTCCTGCCAGGGTGGTTACACCGTGGCTGATCTGACCACCTCTGATGTGCTGCAAAGTCTCTGTAATAGCCTCTGTTTCTGAGGAATACTCCCCAGAAGACAGCTCTCCACAACCACCTGAAAGGACATTGTAGAGAGGTGGGTGGTGATCTCTTCTCACAAGCAACTAGTGACAGAACAAGAGGGAATGGCCTCAAGCTGCACCAGGGGAGGTTTAGACTGAAAGTTAGGAAAAAACTTTGTCACTGACAGGGTTGTCAGGCACTGGAACAGACTGCCCAGGGAAGTGGTTGACTCACCATCCCTGGGTGTGTTTAAAAGCTGTATAGATGTGGTGTCTGGGGATGTGGTTGAGTTGTGGACTGATCCTAAAGGTATTTTTTAGCTGAAATGATTCTATGATTCTAAGGCTGCAAATGTTTAACCTCTACTGATGTGGTTCTAAACATCTGTAAAAGTCTCTGTATTTAATGCTTCAGAAATGGGACTTGTTTTCCTTCAAAGGTGGTCACTGTAGTATCCAGCAAGGGGACCTGCATCTCCTGGATATTTCCAACTTGTTCTGCTGGAGGGGCCATGGCCAGGTGGAGCAGTACAGAGAAGCACTGGGAGCAAATAATGCCCTGTGATTTTCTCATGGTTTTCAAGCTGAAAATGCTCATGAATGGATATTAATTAGCAGGCTATCCTCCTCCTCCTGGACTCACTCAAACATGTCATGTTCTGTTGTCTATCCAGGTCTGGAGTCTGTGCCAATCAGGAGAGGCTGCGTTTTATGTCTGTGCAGGAGAATGGCATGGGGCTAGTAAAGGAAGGGTCAAATCCGAAGGCTGCATTTGTGAGGGGGTCCCAATGAAGCCAGAGAGCCTGCTGAGCAAACTGGCCCTTGCTTCTGAGAGAGCAACCCCGAGCAGAAATGTCCCTGAGCATTGCTGAAATGGCCAATGGGTCCATATCACATTCTAGCTGAGAGCTGAGCATCCTTAGCCTGAGCATTTGTATGAAATCAAAGGTGAAGCACTGGCAGGGAACAGCAACTCATCAGTCCTGGGTGTCTGGGGTGGGTATGTTACACCCCCCTCCCTCAAAGCAACAAGCCCCTCTGAGCACGTTAGCATCCATCTGGCAGGTAATTAGATAGATCTCTGCTTGAAGAATCAGTGAAGGGATCCCTCTTCCCACATCTCCTTGTAAAATGCCTACTCTAATTTTTGTGACATCCAGCTGGAGGGTCTCTCTATCTGTCGTTACAGACCATTAAACTCCTTCAGATCCATCTATATACTTTAAGTAGTTTCTGACCCTTGGATGACTGTGACCAAGGGGGACCAGACTTTTTAAATTATTTTTTTAAGTCAAGGGGCAGCTGCTTGGATAGAATGAGCCAAAAGTTCTTGGCTAAGGAGGGTGCATGTTCACAAGTTCCTGACCCAGCAGGCTGGGCATGAGCGAAACCCACCTTCCACAGCAATTTTGTGTTGCCTTGCCTTGCAAACCTCTTGGGTTGTCCCTCTTTTTACCAGCAAAACATCTTCTCTCCAGCAAGAATCCCTCTGGTTTCTAAGTAACAGTAGTCTTGCTACTAGTAGGCACAAACTGTCCTCGAAGAGGCAGGAAGGAGTTGAAATGCTGCAGGGAACAAAACAAGCTCAACAGTCTGCTCCAAAAAATGGCAAGGAAAATGTTTTTTTAAGAAACAAATGCCCCCCCCAGATCTGGGAGAGGATGATGATATTAGGGAAAGGAATAGAAAAGTCAATATGTTCAGGTTGAATAAAATGTTGTTTGACTAAATACATAAGGCTTCCTTTCATTAAAGTGCCTGGAATCTTTTCTTGTTAATTGAAATTCATTTATTAATTTCAGTTAGAAAATGCATAAGCACTTTCAGGCTGATGACCTTTATTTTTTCAGCTGAAGTGACAAATCCAACATAAATTTGCAATGTTTTTGTTGACCCAAATATGCCTGTTTTCTCTGGGCAAAGATGAAAGTTTCAGCTGAGAAACTCTGCCTGCTTCTAATCTGGACAACACCTTCTGCCTAAGGATACTTCCATTCACAAATAAAAAGACAAATAACTGGATGGAAATGAAACCCAGGAAGTCTGTATGAGCACTGTAAGGGTTGAGGATTTCATACAACATGATGTTGTATGCTCTGGAATATCCCCTTGGTCAGCTGGGCTCAGCTGTCCCAGCTGCATCCCCTCCCAGCTTCTTGTGCACCCCCAGGCTGCTCACTGGAGGGGTGAGGAGCAGAAGAGGCCCTGGCTCTGTGTGAGCAACTGCTCAGTGATAACAGAAACATCCCTGTGTTATCAGCTCTGTGTCCAGCACAAATCCAAACACAGCCTCACAGCAGCCACTATGAAGAAAAAGAACTGCACCCCAGACCTAACCAGCCACCTGTATTGACCCAGCTCAGCCCGTTGCTGTGAGTGGTGCTATGGTGATTGCAGCAGTGGCCGCTCATCTCCAAAGTGTCCACAAGACTGGGGAACCTCTGCAAGTTACCTGAGCTAGAGATTTGCATATAGCAAATAATGTGTATTTAGAAATGCATGGGGCAGCAGGGTGTGTAGGAGACCTGACATCTCAAAGCCACCATTTCCAGGCCATCTTCATCCTTCATCTTCTAAGCAGTGGTAGGAATGGCATCTTAGTTGCCCAGCCTTTAAACTCAAAACATGAGAGTTTTGAGCCTCTACTTTTTATTTTTTGTTAAAATAAAGGGTCCTCTATTGCCTGTTTATAACCAGGGATGAAAAAGCAGATTTTTCTTTAGTTGTTTTCAATAGCATCAACATTTTCTTCCTGCAGAAGGACAATAGGAAAAGTTTATAATGCTAATTGCCAGCGGAAGCAATTTTCTAGAAGAGGGATCTGGTCTCAGCTGTTTAAACATTTACTCACTGGTGCTTGATTAATAGCTAATTAGAGAAATATGATTTTATGTAGTTTCTAAATCTGTGAAATCTGGTGTCACTCAAGGATTAAGCCTGTAGTTACTTACCATGCAGACAGTCCTCTCTGGTGTTCACAGAAGAGGCTGGCCTGAGTGTAAACATGGGGCTTGTTAGGAATGAA
The DNA here is from genome assembly GCA_013401355.1 of Ceyx cyanopectus. NCBI lineage: Eukaryota > Metazoa > Chordata > Aves > Coraciiformes > Alcedinidae > Ceyx > Ceyx cyanopectus. The sequence goes on along the minus strand of VYZU01033233.1, from coordinate 82,244 downwards.
AACTTACTGGGGGACTATAGAATTTTTCTCCTATATATATAATTTTTATAATATATGTAGTATATGCATATATATTAATTGAATGTAACTGTATATATACATATATACATTTGTATTACATACAATAGTACATATTCATTTAATGGAGGAAGTGAATGAACTGAAGCTTGCAGTTCTGTTTCCTGAACTACTTTTCCTTTTGGTGGAAAGCTGAAGGGCTGGGGTCTCTGCTGAGAGAGGTGAAACTTTCTCATTGGAAGGAGTTTGGAACTCAACTTGGAGTTATTTTATATATATAAAATATATAAAAGCTGGATGATCAAAAGCATGCATCGGGCTAAGTAGAACTTAACAGCATTGAGACTTTTCTGAAGGCTACAGTGGTGAGATACCCGACTGCAAAGTTAACTTCTGAGCCATCAGCTCTGGTGCCATCATGAGTATGTGGAGGGAAGCACCTTTCCCCAGGGGCCTCCACCGAAGCCATATTTTTGAGCTTCTTTCTACTGAAAGAAATGGTATTGGAAAGCTTCAGCAACGAGTAAATGTGCATTTCTGACACCCTTTAAGATGCTTCCTTGTGTTCAGGAATCTTCCACCAAGCCCCTAAAGGCACGGAATTTAAAAAATAAAAATTAAAAAAAAAAAAAGAAATATCACACAGAAGGGAAAGGGAAGGGCAGGAAAAAAATTATTTTGTAGGAAATCAAAATACACCAACCTTTTACAAATACAGAGTAGATAAACTGCTTAGTAGTGACTATCTAGTTCAGGAGAGTGATGGTATAATCACCAAAAACATTTCGAAATACCTTTCTAAAAAAACCAGCATTTTGTGCAGTTGCAGTAATTAATGGTTGCTCTCTTGCAATAGCCTGCAGAAAACTAACTCATGCGTTTGACAGCAAACATGAATATGCTTGTAAAACTGAAGGGAATCGTTAGGCTTGTGTGAGCTTGATCGCTTTAAAAACACTCAGAAGCTGAACGTGGAAGCGCCTTGCACTCAGGGGCTTGATTGAAGCAAGGGGAGCATGGGAGTATGAAATCCTATGGAAAGGAGGAAGGCCTGGCTCACTTCCAGCTGTGGCACGGGGGTTAATGTACATATTTGGTATCTTATGAATGGTTACAAATAGCTGCAGGGTGGGTGTCAAACAGAAGGGGCCAGGCTCTTGTCAGTGCTGCCCTGGGATAGGAGGAGAGGCAAAGGCAGCAGGTGAAACATGGGAAGTTCCACCTCAACGTGAGGAAAAAACCTCTTCACTGTGAGGGTGACAGAGCCTGGCACAGGCTGCCCAGAGAGGCTGTGGAGTCTCCTTCTCTGGAGACTTTCCAACCCACCTGGCTCTGTTCCTGTGTGGGCTGCCCTGGGTGACCCTGCTCTGGCAGAGGGGTTGGACTCGATCTCCAGAGGTCCCTTCCAACCCCTACCATCCTATGATCCTATTACATGCTTGAGGTCCCAAACTGCCCAAGCAACGTGGATGTTTTGAAAGAGAAGGCCAATTGTAAAACCATTGTACATGTGGTTGCTTTGGAAAACCAGAGCTCGCTGTAGGCAGGTGTCAGAAGACAGGGATGTTTGGAGATTGTTGTGCAGGTTTCTGGCTGTCTCCTTCTCTCTGATTCGCAGGAGGGCAAATTCTGCCACATCCATAGAGTTCCCGTAGGAGGAAATGTGATTTATTTATGAGGGTAAAGAAGGGGAGGATTGTGACAAATTGTGCATTTACTAGAAAGTTCATAAAAGCCAACGGAAAGGTGTTTCAGTTTGCTTCTCACTTGATGTGTGTCTGACTATTCCATCCAGTGAATTTGCATGCATAAATTTTCAGGAGCCTTCACTGGAATTGCTTATAGGGAAAAATGGCAAAAGTTGTACAGAGTGTGAATTGCAAAAATGTGTTCTGGTGTTGCTGCAGCTGATTCTCTTTTATGTGTCTGAGCAAGGGGCAGAGGCATCTCTTGTGACCACTCAAAGTTTCTTTTTAAGCAATATGAATATTTTCGACCTGGTGTGTCTGTTAGGAAGTTAAAAATGGCAAGCACCAGTTTACAAATTATTCTGAACCATGGAAAAAAAAATATGGGAAAAATCTCTACTGATTTGCTGTAAATGCATTTACGTGGGTGTGAGATGACATAGCAGCTTCTTGAAGATGAGGTGTGTAAAGTCTACTGGGAACTATAATTCATGCTTTAGAAATGCAATGGCCAATCTCTACCTGTTCCTCTTTTGCACTGTGGAGTACAAAACACTGAACTGTTGCAGCTCAAACACATCCAAGTATCAAAAATTTACTAATTACTGGTAAAGTTCAAATTTTCTATTTAAAGGGCTGAGAGTTTCCCTCCAGTTCTAGAGAAGCAAGTTCTACTCCTGCTGATGGAGAGGTAACTCAGGAATACCTCTGTTTCCAGTCTGAGCTACCTGTTTGGATAGACATGAGACCCTGTGAGCTTCAAACCAACAGCTTTTCCCCTTGGTGGGGTTTACCAAAAGCTGTTTAACAGGAGCCATCCTCACTGTGTTTACACTCCCTCATTTATTCCTAGTGGCCTCTTGGACTGTGTAGGATTGCTTAGTCCCTGGCATTACCTCAGTCATGAATTTGACCATTTCCTGATAGATTATCAAAGAAAATATTATGTCAATAATGTCTAAGAGCTGGAGCAATATCGCTTGCAGCCCAGAGATGTTAAGTGCTGTGTTATCTCATGGCACAGCCTTCGATGACGCCACTCATCTTGAAATAACATGTCCCAATGTGTTAGAGGAAGGGCCTGTTAAAGCCTTTGCCTTACATTACCTGCCTGCTAGCAAATGGGTGGTGAGAGACCTCGAGTTTAATTTTTTTCTTCTTTTTTAATTTTTTTTTTTTCAGATGTCTATTAGACAAATCATGCAACTATCTAAGCACAGTTCTGGAAAACCTGTTTGCTAGCTTACTCATAGCCCCAGATGGCTTTGAGTTGCCATAGCGTGGTGCCTAACCCTTTGAGGGCAAAGAAAAACACTGCAAACCCAACCCGGTGCACCTTCTAGAACAACATCTTCCGAATTCGTGAAGGTTTGGGGCCGGGGGAGGGGAGGAGGGAGGGGAAAAATGGCCTGTGTGTGAAACCACGAATTATATTATGTCTGCCAAACCCCTTTGAGAATTGGACCAACTGTCGGTTCAAATGATTTGTGCTTATCCAAACTTTACTCATCAAAGGTTTTTATGAGTTCACTTTGGCAATGGCTGTGTTTTTCCATGTGGTGAAATCATACACCTGGAAAACATGCAGCCAAAATGGTGTGGAGCTTGAATAAGTCTCCTTGTTCTCCAAATGCTCTTGAGTTTTAAGCATCATGGCAGTTAAAGTGTTTGTGGTGCTATAAAATTTGTACAACTTTACTGTAAACCTGACTCTTGCATAACCCTCTTGGCCAAATGATTGGCAGCTTGGTTGTGATCTTGTAACACAAAAAGGAACAAATATTGGCCTGAAGTTTTTATTGTACAGAAGGAAGAAAGCTGAAAATCTTTACCTTTTGTACATGCTGTGTGTGGTGTTGTGGAAAACATCCCATGAACCAGCAGCCTATGAAGAATCCTATTTTATGGTTTGCTTCACAATCTATGTCCTGAGCTCTGTCCAAAATGAGACAGTTCTGGGATGGACAACAACAATCAAGAAGATTACTTCTTCTGTGCTACTCAGAAGTGACAGGGAGAGGTTGACACAAGGTACTGGTGAAAAATTCAAGAGAAAGTGTATGTCTACAGCAGTACTTCATGTTGACCTTGAAGTTACCTTAACCAGTCTCTGTGTTGTTTCTGGCAGCCTAGAGAAAAGTCAGTTATATTGACCTCCTAATTTGCAAGTTGGGCCCTCCTAGGACTTGTTATGAGGCCAGCTTGTCTTTTCCTGTGAGAGGAGAGAGAAGCAGAGCTGGGAAGGAGTGGTGAGAAGTGGGAACAGTAAGATTGTTGTGGGTTGGCTTGTGTGCCCTGAGCCTGCGCTGGCTCTAGATGTGGTTCAGGAGAGCACAGGGCTGGAGGACTGGCAGTGGTGAGGAGAGCTCTGACCTGCAGTAGAGTGCAGGTCCCCAGATCATGGTGGGAACTGTGGCTTTGGCAAGCTTGAGGTTAATCCCTTTAGTGCTCTAGATATTAGGTGGCTCTTTGAGGATGACTGGATGAGGTGCAACTTTTTCTGTGTAACTGGAGAGTATCCTTCCCATGTAGAGTGTATTGCTTCATTTTCTATTTTAACTGCAATTAAGCTGGAATTGTCTAGGAAAAAGGGCACAGCACAAGTGTCAAGATGGTATCATGAAACACGAGGTCTGTAAAACTAGTGTGACCAAAGTGGTGAAGTTGGAGAGAATTTAGGCCGTGGTGAACATTTTCTTGACTGCAGCACCCAGTCACTTGTCCTGTTTACACAACAAAGTAGCCCCAAGAGAGTGAATACGTTTAGAAAATGGCACTTGAGTGTACTTCTAATGGGAGAGGGAACTCAACAAATGGATGTGACTCAACAAATTGAGTCTACAGAGCAGATCTCAGCTCTGATTAGGCCATTTACAGATTGGTTTGAAGCATGCTGGCCTCTGGCCAGTCAGCTGCTTCTTACTTGCAAGGAGCACAGATGAAGGCTGAGGCCACTGAGCTGATGCTGCACTGGGCTTTGTCTGAAAAGATGATGATGAAGAAGATGATGATGATGATCTTCCATCACTGTGCCCAGTAACGGAGCCATCCAGCCCCGTGGCCCTGCTGCAGAGCGTAGCTGCAGCCCTCTTCCACTATGGGCTCATAAATGGCAAGGATTAAGAAGAATATGAGTAATGTAAAATGGAATTTAAAAGAATACGAATGGCTTAATGGGAAAGTAATGAATAATGCTGCATAAAACGCCCGAACTATTAGTTCACTTATAACAACTGTACCCAAATCCACGTGCTAGGTTTGTGTACTGCAAAATAAGTGGTCTTTGTTCTTGCCTTTCTATAATGACACCCCACCTGATACCCAGACACCCCTGCCTATGTTTTACGCATGCATCTAATTGAGTTGTTAAATATCGTTCCAAAAACCACACGTACACCAAAAGAGCCCTGCATTGTCAAACTGGTTTGAAATCTATAAAGCAGCAGTGCTTGGGAAGGGTTGAAAGCACAAGAATTGAAGAGCATTCCTTTTAATTTAGTGGCCTTGTAATATGCTACTGAGTAGGAGGAGAAAAGAATGAGTCTGGTGGCTGGATTGGGTCTGCATTTCCTGTGTGCACATGGGAAGGGTGGAGCAGGATTATAATGGTGTCCCCAGTCCTGGAAGGAAGAAGCAACTATTTGATATTGATGTGGAGCGACTCTTGGGGTTTAACTCTGGGACAAAGTTAGTTTCACTACCCAGGCTGGTTTTCTCCCTTTCAAATAAATGTTAGTGCTCCTTTCCATTCAGTTTGAGTCTCCTACTGCTGAGGAAACTGCTTCTTGCAGGGTCTCCCTGCTGTAAGGCTTGGGATGCATCTTGGGTCTCTTATGTCATGAAGTTGTGGTGGGGCTGCAAGTGCCTGAGATCCCAGGGACAAGCCAGGGAGATGGGAAGAAACAGCTGTGAACTACTGAGGAATCACCACAAAGGCAAAACACTCGGGTTATCAGAAACATGAGTGATGTTCATGAATTTCAGTGTAGGACTGATTTTTTAAAAAAAATCTTTATTATTATTCTTTTTTTCTTGGTGTCTGCTATTGCACGAGGGGAAGAATCTGGAATAAACCAAAAGCCCAACCCAAGGGTGCCTGTAAACAAAGCTAAACAGTTAACACATGAGCCTGCCCCATATGAGCAGGGAGTGAAGAGTGTTTTTCATTTTGTGATGAGTTGCTGACTGGGACTCAGTTTGCCATCTGCTTGTGGGAAAGCCCTAGGAGGAGGTTTTGACGTAGGACCCGTGGAGTTCCCCAGTGCTCCCCCTCCCAGCCACTCTGCAGCGTGGAAAGCTGATCCTGCTGTGAAAGCACAACCTGCTGGATGCCTGCCATGGGGAAGGCTGAGCAGAGATGTTTCCTCTGTGCACCCTGTGTCCCTCCCTGCACAGAAGGGACAGCCAGTGCTTCCCCACTACCCGGGGGCTTGCAGAGGCCATACTTCTTGCTATTTCCTAGGTGTTTGGGATGCTGGAATGGAGTATATTAGAAGGGGTGTGGTTTGTAGGTTGAGAGAGGTTCTCCTACCCTTCTACTCTGCCCTGGTGAGGCTGCAGCTGGAATACTGTGTCCAGTTCTGGGTCCCTCAGTTCAAGAGGGACAAGGAACTGCTCAAAAAGTCCAGCGCAGAGCCACAAAGGTGATGGAGTGGAACATCTCCCTGAGTGGAAAGGCTGAGGGAGCTGGGGCTCCTTAGCTTGGAGGAGATGGAAGGGTGACCTCATTATTGTTTATAAATATGGAAAGGGTGAGTGTCAGGAGGATGGAATCAGGCTCTGCTCAGTGACATCTAATCATAGGAAGAGGGGCAACGGGTGCAGATGGAACATGGGAGGTTCAAAAAGATAAACTCGAATTATGTGTGGCTCTGCCCACCCCTAGGTATATTTATCCACTGCCTGCAGTTGTGCCCTGTTCCTCTCCTCTGCAATCCTTCCCTGTCCAGCCAATTCCCCAAAAAAAGTTTTTCCCAGAGGCTGCAGAAAAGTTACTCTGCAGCTTCAGTTCCCAGGTGCCCATTACAGATATGTTAAATACATAAATTAAAAACATCCTCCCTATTTCTGTCCTCCCCCACGTTGTCTGGAGCACCCATCACATGACCTCCTGCTTGGTAGAGCTGATGATGCAAGGGCAGAGATTACTTCTGCTCACAAGAATTGCATGGCAGTTCCAGCCATGTATTATAATTTTGTGCTGGTTGGCGCCAACTAACTAATCTCTGTGATAGCCTTAGGAGCAGCTTTGCCATGAGATCTTAGAAATGATATGTTGTCTCCCTGTGAAAGTGCTGAATTAAACAAGTATTTGCAAATTTTCATGACCGTGAAATTCCATTCCCTGAAAAAAAACCCCAAAAACCAACTGGGTAATTTTCTTGAATCTGTGGAAATTAGATCTATAGAGGAATTCTGTGGTTAAACAATGACTCTGACCTTTTAAAATATTCTGCCCTCTGTTATTCTGGTTTTTTGGGTGGAAGAATTGTTCTAAAAATTCCAGCATTGTGGCCTAATATGTTCTGTGTCACAGAGGGGAAAGAATCTGGAAATCTTATCAGCCCAGGAATTTTGCTTTGTAGCTTTCCAAAGGTGAGCACTTGCCCCTTGTTGTATTGAGTGAAGGAGGTAAATTTTATTAAACCTTTCTCATTGTTGACATTGTCACTTTGATGTCCTCCAGATTATCAAATTCTCTCTATATTAACATATGATAATTTCTACCTCTATTGATAGACAATTATATATGCAACTGCACTATATCACATGATACTAAATAAGTGAGTGACTCATCCTTTGTTCCTTGTGAGTCTAAAAACTGGGTCTCCTGCCTTCCCAGACTGTCTTTAATTTAGAGACTACAAGCTTAAGGCATCAAAATCTGCAGTGTTGTATCTCTGGTTTGTTATGAGGAAATTGATTCTTCACCCAGTTACACCAGAGGGGAGAAGGCCCCTCTCAAACCTGTAGCTACACTGGCAAGGTGCAAAGGCTGAGCCCTCCTGCACCTTTGGCTCTTCAGAGGATAGTGGGTATGTTCTTCCATTTAATGTATATTTAGAGCAGCGCTGCTTTAAGATCAAAAGAATTACTCTGGATTTATACCAGGGTAGCTAAACATGGAATCATACATAATTCCCAAGCACATTTGTCTTGCAAGAACCACACCTGATCTGCCTCCCAGCTCTTATTTACATAAGACATCCTCACTGTGTTGAGAACATCTGGGGTGGGGTTGCTGGCTGCCAGGGTGGGCAGCAGTTGTTGCCTGAATCCCACCTCCTCTGTAGCCATGGATCTGACTGCTTGCCACCCTTCCTCAGACAGCAGGAACATCTCTCTGCAGGGTTTGTGCATTGCTGAGGTCTTAACACTAACCTATTTTATCCCTGAACACAATGGGATGAAATCCTACAGAAGACAGACATATCTCAAATGTTTCCAGGATGCGTACATCAGTGATGCATGTGTAGTTTCTAGCACAGAGAGGATTAGAATAAATGCATTCTTTGTAGATGCTGTTTTAATCTTTCAAGCTAAACTTAGATCTCGGACACCTGTCTCTGCAGCAGTCTGTCTCTTGAGCTCATGAATTTTGTGCACAGCTGTCAGTGCTGTATGTGGGGTTCTCTCTTTTCAGCTGGCTCTATTCCCAGTTGGCTGAAAAGTAGGAGCCTGTCTTAGAAAGAGAATTTCCACTCCTGCATACTTTGATGGAAACAAGAAGATATAAAACAAGATTTAATGACCCGGGATTTTTTGAACCATTTATTAGCTGTTCTGTACATACTCAGTCTCTGGGGAACTAAGTTACATATTATGATAAGTATAGAGTGCCTGCTCCCTGTGGACTTTGTTTCATGATTTATGTGGATAAAATAAAGCATATAAACCAAATAAATTACCTTGGATAGCTTACTTTGAAATAGGACTCTGGGAAGTGCCACAAGGTGGCCAGATGAAATGCTGACCTGAACTGGTGGTGCTAAAAAGAGTATGGCACCTCCTGCCCCTGCCAGGCGTGTTCTTTAACTCCAAGATTGAAGATTACAAAAGGAGGAAAAGACTTGGAAGGGAAAACATCCACCTATGTCATCTTCATTGCTTTGGCACTGCTTAGATATGGGGGATATGTCACCAGCTGAATGGTCTCACCATGAGCTTAATGACGAGGGGTGTCTGCAGAGGTTTGCAGTGCGGTTGGCCAATGTCCATCCACCCTTTTTCATCTGAGAAATGGGTGTCTGAGCCTCAGACCCCCCTGTGCTTTACTCACCCTCTTGGCATGGGAATAAAAGCAAAGATGCTCAAAAAGAAGGGTTGCCTGCTCAGATCTGCAGTCTGTCTAACTTGGGTATCTTCAGTCTTCTAGTCTTGGTCAGTTTAGGTGTAGTTGTTCAGTTCCAGATAAATGGCTGGGTCGACCTTCTCCAAAAGGGTGTCAATTGGATGTTCCTGCACAGAGGGAAATCTGTCCCTAGCTTGTCTGCAAAGACGTTGAAAAGCCTGGTGCTCTATGAGGGAAGTGAAAAATGAGGTCTTGTCTTTTGCAAGCAGTAACAGGGCAATATGTCCAGGGGAGCATATCCTTTTGCCTGGGACAGGGGAGATGGGGTGTGTGGAGATCGCATTTGCAGAGGTGCAATAATAGAGATTTTTACCAATAAGTCATCCCATGAGTAGTAACAAGGAGGTGGAAAGGGAGCCCAGAAGTTCCCATGCCACTTCCCACACAAGTTCAGCTTAGAGGACGTGGCACAACCAGAAGGGTCAGCAGCTGTAGCTGTGCCCAGCTGTCTCTGGAGACGCAGATTGCTGGGCTGTGGGAGCCACTGAGAAGAGCTCATGTTTTGTTTTGGTTTTTTTTTGCCTTGTTTTTGCAAGTTTTCTATGATAACACTACACAGGGCAGCAAAAAACACCACCTCCCTCAGCATTTTGTACACAGTGCAGCTGAAGCCATCAGCGGAGTCCCAGGAGCCCGCTGGAGCCTCCTGTCCTCTCTAGAAAGGAGCAGCAGCGACGGGAGGAATTTGGCCCGCGCCAGGCGATACACCTACAGCACCAGATAATGATTTGATCAATCGGCAAGCTTGTCAGATCGGACCCCAGATAGGCTGGCGCCTTGCCAGCTGCTGGATCAGAGAGACTTTTGTCTGATGTTATCAGAGCACAATTAGGTTACACGCAGTGCTCCGCAGCGCGGGCCAAGCGCGGGGGAGCCGGAGGTGCTTTCGCCTGCCATCGGACGCCCCGGCTGCTCCTGGCACCTCTGGTCGCCCTCCGTGGTGGTTGGAGGGTGGTCTGGCAGGAGGGCACCCTGCAGTCCGTGCCCAGGTTTTGGTTCCCCTCAAACTCCTCCTGTCAGCCAGCAGATGAGAGAACAAGTAGATTCAGTTTCGGGAGACCTCGGGGCTTAGTAAAAAAGAAAGCTCAAAGGAATTACTCTGCAGAAGAGTAAAATACCAGGTGTAACATGCAGCTAATTATGCCACTGGTTTACAGGAGGGATTTTAAATGTTTCTTTCTGAAAAGCCTGAAAGGAAAAAAAAATCAAAGGGGAAAGATTGAAAAACAAGTATGAGAAGATATAAAACAAGATTTATATCTAAATAATTTCCTCTAATTGCTGTTAGAAGACATTAATTTTCCTTTTGATGCTCCACTTTACCTTAGGCTTTACTGTACCTGCCAGGATGGCAGGGAGTCAAAGAGGATTAGCTCAGCAGCTCTCTGCCTTAGTAGCCTCTGTAAAAGATTTAGCAATGGGAAGAATACAGGGGTTTTAAAAAAAAAATATCTTAATTTAAACAGGCCAACTTCAACCTTCAGTTTATCCTGTGCAATCATGATGACTTCACCAGCATCCCATGGGTACAAATGAGGTAGGCTCTGGGTTCAGAGTGCCAGGTGTGTGTGTGTATTGCTTTTAAAGATACAGAAGTACCTGGTGTATTTGTGGCTGCATAGGTGTCGGCAGTGGTTTCAAAACCATTTCAAGTGGAAAAGCTTTTGTCCGTACAGCCAGCGAGCCAAAAGCCCATGGACCAATTAAGGTTTACCCAAATCTTGGTCTGGAAAGGACTTAAATAATGCTCAGGGCTTGAGCTATCCCTCTGCCAAGGTGGGACTTTGCCTGAGGAGAACCCAAGACAGAAGCAATGCCATTATACTTAATTTGCCCAGATTTTTATAAGCTTTCATTCTGACTTGCACATGTGTGGGATGTCTCTGTGTCTGTGGTGGCATTTGGGCTGTGATTCCGCTGTTGCCCGTTTTTCTGTCTTTTTTTTTCATCTGAAGATTGTGCAATTTTCCTGGCTGAGTCTGTGAGCGCAGCAATTGCACCTCACCCAGGAGTTTGCTTGCTGAGACGAAGTCTGGTAGGGGTGCCAGCTGGATAGGTCGAACATTTTTAGTTTCACCTTTTTATCTGTCAGGATTTTTCAGTTTAAGGCTACTTCTTGATCTCTGATTGCACCTGAAATGCAGCACTGCTTTTGGTGGTTATGTCAGACACTTCCCAGCTTGACTAGGAGGTGCAGATCCCGGTGGAGTTCGACGAGAGTGGGAAAGTCCACATTCCTCAGGCTGCACCGAATATCTCAGCCTGGAAGTGTTGTTTATCAAAACTCCTCTTAGATGAACCTTGCGGTAATTCTCCATTAATTTATTTCCTCCAGTTATTACAATGAGTTCTGCTCAGGGGTATCCTAGAAAACCACTTGGAAGCACCAGTGGAGAAAAACGAAGTGTGGTTGGCTGGAAGGAGCTCCCTACGCCACATCACAAGACTCAATCTCTTATTTTCCCACTGCTTTAATCTATTCTGTTCTCTGTGTAGGGCTTAAACAAAAGTAACCTAAGCAGATACTGTCTCTTTGTTTTTGCCCTGCATATCATTTTGTACTAGGCAGTGATTCTTAAAACAGAGCTCGTAGCCCAGCAGTCATGTAGACGGGCCTTTTGGGTGAACAATGAAACAGATGCAGAAATAATGAGAGTCTAAAGTTGCTTTTAAACTGCAGGTCGAAGTTATGAATAAATCCCCTTCTTCAGATGGAAATATAGGAATGTATAGTATGTATTAACTGTCCAGTTCACTAAGGTCATGGTTTTCATGCGAGTCGCTCTCAGTTAAGAACTGTAATAAATACCCAGGCTGTCCAAAGTTAGTGTGTTGGAAGACATACGCTAGTTACTGAGCTCTTCTAAAAATCTGGTCCCACTAAATCAAGAGCAGACAGTCTCCCTTATTCATCTCCTTGTCTGGTGGTGGTTAAACAAATGCTTTTGAGTCTGAGGAACATTAAAATTCTGCAGCTTCCATAAATGACTTTGATTTCAAGATGAACAACGAGATGTTACAATCAAAACCAAAACCACTGCAGAATGTAGCACTGAAGGAAGCTGTGCTAATTTCTTCAGAAACAAATGTAGAAGTTAGTAACATGAAACAGCTGACCACGAGACAGATGCTTCAAAGTGATAACAAGTAGTTCAGGAAGCCCCCAATAGTTTTGGTTTTCCAGAGAACTTTAAGATCCATATGTATACCTTTAGGGGTGAAACTACTTTGCTAAATGCAGTGGTGCTCCGGATACAAGGATACGAATAGGCAGAGCTTGCACATACCAGTGAGGACACCAGTGGATTTGTCCTTTGGAGTATCAAGTTAGCAATGTAATTATTTTGTGCAGGAAGCAGCTAAGGAGTAGAATTGACAATAATAAATAGATTTTCATCTGCTTTAGTGCTTGATGAAGTCCCATTGCCATCACACTTATAAGAAGCTCACAAACCCATAAATTATTAGGAACAAATGTTTTAGGGAGAAGTTCTTCACTCCAAGGGTGGTGAGACACTGGCACAGGTTGCCCAGGGAAGCTGTGGATGTTCCATCACTAGGTATGTTCAAGATCAGTAGGATGCTTTGCACAACCTGGTCTTAGTGGGAGGTGTCCCTGCCCATGGCAGGAGGGTTGGAACAAGATGATCTTTAAGGTCTCTTCCAACCCAAACCATTTTATGTGTTGCTTTTAATTCTTCATTCCTGCTCAAGAAAACTATTCAGTGCTCCCATATGTGGCTGTGCCCTCTTAAATCCATTGCACCTTGCTTGTATTCTGACCTGCTACACTGTCTTTGGGCACAGTTTGACTGAATTTAGCACACTTTCTTTTGTACAACATAACAAATAACGGTGCAGACTCTGAACTAACAGCTGTTTGAATAGTAAGCAATAGCAGAGTTACTGTAACTTTCTAGTATCAGAAATGTTCTTAAAAGGACGTCCTGTTCTGCTGTCAGGCTTTTCATTTTCAAAACAATAGATGGGTGTTTGGGAGTTAAGGAAAAGAAAACTAGTCTCCTACAGGAGATAAGATCTGATGTAGAGGCCTCGGAAAGAAAAATACAGCTAAATTTATGGTCACTGGAGTGGCTGCTCTGTATCTTATTTATCATTTTTTACATTCATCTGAATGTACATTTATTGCTTCTCAAACAATTTTGTGTCACTAAAAAGTTCTTTCCAGTGAAGTCAAGGAATAATCTAAAGGGTATAAGAAATTGAAAAATATCATAGAACCTGGTTTGATCTGTTGCAGGCAAATTTTTTTAAGGGCAGCCAAAAGAAATGGTGATCTGTCATACTGAGGTTTCTTTGGACTGAAAGGTGAGAGGCACAAATCCTTCCTGAGACCTCAGCCAGGATTGATTGTCTGACAAAACAAAGACAATCACACCTACCAACCCTTCAGCATCTTTTTGTATCCTATGGCCATGTGCTGTGCCCAGGATCACGTGCAAGATCCTTGGGAGGGCAAAGTTCTGTCTAGCAGGGTGATGCACAAACAGCATCAGTCAGAGGGGTCTCCAGAACTTGCCTTTACTGGCATCCTATGTGTGATCCTTCAGCTGAGGCAGGGATGATGGGCTGGGAGCATGGGAGGAAGACCTCCCATTCCAGCAGAAAGACAGAAGAGAATGTGCTAATGTAGTGGTTTGGTTTTTTTTTTTCAAGTTTTGAGCTTTATATCTGTCTTTCCAGTTGCAAAGTGACACTATGTCTGAAATTTCCAATCTCTGTTTGAGGATGTGGTGCTTTACAGTCTTAATTCACCCTGCAGTATGGCACTTTTTCATGGTTTATACCACATAAAGTGCTGTGGTGTCTAAATGCCTTTGAGTCCTCCTCTTTCATAAATTTACCCCAGTTCCCTTGAACTACTGACTTTGCCCAGAGCCATGAACACTCAGGAATTCTGAAAGTCACTTCTAAGCTTTCTGAGTGACATAAACAAATTAGGGAGTGATTTTGTATTTTATTGTATTGTATTCTTTTATATTATTTTGTTTATGTGAGGGGTTTATTTACTAGTCTGTGAGCCCGAGACATACCCAAAGAGAGACCTGAAGGTGTTCACAGCCCTAGTTCATGCCAGCTGTGCTAGACAGTGTTGCTGCTGCTTTATATTAGAAAAACTTGATGATTAAAAAGAAACAGCCAGATATATCTAATTTAATGAGATACAACCCATGTAGATCATAAAAGGGAGATCATGGCTGATTAAAACTGCATGAATTGTTTTAAGTGCATTCCTCAATTTTTAGACTAGAACAAAGGAGATGACCTGATTTATCCTGGAATATGGAGATAGATAAGAGCAACTACCTCGACTAGACTTTTCCTCTGCCAACTCAGGATTGTATATTTAAAAACTAGTCTGGACAAACACTAACTGTGTGCCAAGCAGCAATGTTTCCATCACTTCTCTTGGAAGATTATTCCATACACTAATAGATCTTGTTGTCAGGAGGCTTTTTCTTACAGCCTAAATCATTCACCTCAAAACATTGAGGAAGAGAGGCAAGAGTCTAATGGGTTGGCTTTTTTTCCCTTGTGCCGTGCTCCTCTCCGACGTCTCTCGGGTACATGGAGCTGCTGACGACCCAGATTATCCAGCAATTGGGAAGACCATATGAAACAAACTGCTCTGAAAAAACAGGGTAGAGCCTGGTTTAAAACTGGTTTTTGGACAGAAAAAAAAGAGGATGTCACAGCCAGGAAACAGTTCAGGATGAGGAGGTGTGGCGAGGGTCAATTTTAGCTACTCTTTTGTTTCCCTTACACATAAGAATGGTCTTCACCCGTTCTGGGCCTGAAACAAATTGCTGTTTAAGCACAGGGAGAATGAGGACAGAAGGGTTTTTGCACTACTACCAGGGTAGTGCTTGAGTGTGGTGGTGCATTGGTGAATTGAATTGACCTATCTGTGTGTCCGTCGTTATCCCCAGCCAGTCAGCCTGTGCTTTGTGGGCTTTGTGGTGCAGGACCATCATCCCTACATGGTGTGGGTTATCTCTAAATAAATAAAAACAAAGCAGAAGCAGTTTAAATAGGGCTGCCTTAATGTATGGGTCTGATAACTGATTTATGGGACTCTTTCCACTCATGTGAATTGGCATAGCTCCATTGACCGAATTAGGGCTGTGCAGATTTACACCAGCTGAGGATGTGGCTCATTGCATTTAATATACCAGGAACTCTTCGGGCCAAAAATAGCCATAGATACCTTGAAAGGAAATGCCATGTGAAACACTGACTGAGAACAGGGCTGTTGGGAGGAGGAGGAGGGGAATGGTGGTGGTGACTAATACACTACAGCCATCTGCACAAATTGGCAGCTGTAAAGTAAAAGCAACGAGGTTATTGCTCTCTCTATATATTTTGAAGCATTAAGTGTAAAACGTGTGGATATACCGTATGTAAGCATTCAGCATTAATCAGTGGGGAACATGAAATAAAACACGTAGGCTATTGTGTGGGGTTTTAGTTACCTTATTATGGGAAGCATGTTGCACATTTGAGAACGCAAAAGGGCAATGTCGGGCAACCAAAGTTATTCAGGGCTTTGGGGAATGAATTATAAAGAAAGATTAGCTTGGCTTGGCCTTTATAACTTTGAAACAAGAATTGTTGAGCTGAGCAGGTTGCTTAGGCATGGTGATGCTGAATTGGAAGCTCGGGAAAAATGTACCTTAACTGAGCTCTTCAAGTTGCTAGAAAAAGCACCATTAAAGATTTGGAGGGTGAAGCTCCATCTCACCGTGCTGAGGCTGACTCTGATTCTACACATGGGATTTGAGTGCAGGGATAGATGAGAGTACAGGGATTTAGACACCTGAATTTCATTCCACCTTTAAAGCTGGATGATACTTTTGTGATGAGGGAAGAGAGAAGAAGGTGAGACTATGGTTCTGCTGAGGCATCAGTGGTGCTGGTTTTCACCAAGGCATTCCACAATTCTGCTGTGTGTGCTGCAGTGTGTCACTGATTTCTCAGCATTTAAAAAGCATGACCCACAAGCCTGGAATCAGGTGTGTTTTTATTTTCAGCAAGTTTCAGCTTTCATTGTGGCATTTCTGGCCAGGTTTTCTGGAGAGGTTTTTAGAGAACCCATCCTGGTTTAGCCTTTCTCTATTGAGAACCTATTTTCAACCTACCCTTTGTATTGCTGGGAATTAAACCAGGACACTTAACCTGTCGGTGGCATCTCAGATCACCCACCTATGCAACAAGAACAAAAATGAGTTTGCAATACTTTGGGCATTTGCAACCATCTCCACACTTATGGAATCTGTGGCTTAACAAACATCTGAGAAGGGATTTGAGGTCCTTGGGTTAAAGGCCCATATCCTGTAAAACACCACATGATGATTATTGTATTCATCCTCATTGATCAGCTGTCAGGGAGACAGACTCCAGTGCCACTGCACTGCTGAAATGGCAGCAGTACAAATACCAGTGCAGCTCCACGGAGCAACAGTGCTGCCGCTCCGGGAATTGCGTGGCAGCGGAGTGGGCAGCGGTGCCCCTAGTGCCCCATCGCCCCCCATCGCCCGGCCACTCGGCACCGCGGCTCCAGCGATGCTCTCCCACTCACTCGGAGCCGCTGCTGCCTCCAAAGCCGCTTTGCGGACCCGGCATGGGAGGCTCCAGGAGATCCTCATCTACCTGGGGGATGTCCCATCCCGAGAGCCACCTTCAGGGCCATACTGATGATTTATTTGGTTTCCCAACTTATTTCCTTCTCAGACGTGATGGAAAATGCTGCACTAATGCAAAGGTGCTCCACTTGAAAGCCCAAGGCTAGCAGCCTCTGAGTCAGTCTCCAGCCCTCTGTCTCCCATCCAGCCCAAGTGCCTCCTAGTAAAGGCAGCTCTTGGAGCAGTGAGGGTGTGTCCTCAGGGGGGGAGTGTGTATTTGCAGTAATTCTTGCAGCATGGACAGACGGGAATCGTGTTTAATAATAATGGAAAATCATCAGTGTTCTAATAATAATAATAATGGCAGTACAACAGTGTGTGTGAGTAATTCCTTGGTGTTTCAAAGGCTGGGGGTGAGAGATGCAGGAGGAATTTTATCTGAAAGGCAACCAGAACACATTGTTGGTATTTTAGCAGAGGACTCCCTAAAAATGTGCTCCTTTCACCTGGCTGGGGGGTCCATAGTACCAGGAAGCATGCTGCCCAGAGAGACAGGTGGGTGAAAGAGATGAGCACCTTGGATGGGTTGGCCAAGTCAGTTTTCATGGTGCACCACTGGAAAAGGATAGATAAAGGTGTTGCTGTGTTGTGTCCTGCAGTGGCTGGTCCTGCTCATCCTGCCTGACCCTCTCAGGAGGGTGTGTGTCTCTTGCTGTTCTTTATGTGGGGTGGTTGGTGACCACCACCTTTAAGGGTCTTATTTTTACTATTTTCTGCTTCTCTTTACCCAGGAGTGACTATTCACAAGTTCAGTAAAGCTTATCCATGTAAATGGAAGCCCAGACTATTACCATGAGGGACTTCCACCAAAACCTGCCCTTTACCTTGGCCTGGGGTTAATAGCAATGAACATACTTTATGGTTAACTTCAGGCATCTGAGCTTTACTTGGTGTTTTTTTCTGGTTTGTTTTTGGTTTATGCTTTTTTTTTTTTTTTTTTTTTTTAAAATTAGCCCCAGGACAGTTCAAATGTGTTAATTACTCCAAGGTAAAGAAGACATCTTTTAATGTAAAGGCTACCCCTGCATATGTGAAAATATTTAACACTTGATATGCTGAGACTTGCTCTTCAAAGTATTTTTTGTCAGCTTCAGGGGTAAATAGTGTTTGGCAAGGATGATTTAGCAGGCACTGGAGGGAGGGTGCCTTCACACAAGGAAATCACCCAAACACCCCTCCAGTTTGGAAACTAATTGTTCTATACCCTGTGCATCTTGTTCTACCACGCTGCTGAAGCACAGAAGGTGCAAAGTGGGGGCAGATACTGTGCTCCATGGGAAGAATCTCATGTTATCTTGCAAATTTTATTAGCATCCTTTAATACATAGAGAATATTCTATTGACATTTATGGAAGGAAAACCAGTTGATTAGATTGTAGATGCATGATCTGGGACGTGAACACAGTTAAATCCCTGATGTTTCCTTTGCAAAACTAATTCCTGGCCAATTTGGCTACGTGAGGCAAAGCCTTAGATGATGGCTCTCTAGCGTTGAAGCTTTGTGGAAAACTTTAGTCTAGTTGATGAAAGGCTGTATCCACAACACAGAGGTCTGAGTCTTGGTACAACTGTGCTGCTGAATAGTTTGTTTCTCAAAAAAAAAAAAAGAAAAAAGCTAGAATTAGTGCCATAATAAAGCAGACAATTTAAATGGAAACTAAAAGGAAATTCATTTAAGTGGGATTTTTTTGATCTACTGTTCCCAAGAAAAGTTCTTTTTTTACAGTTCAGAAATTCAAATACTGAAAAACTCAGAGGTTTGGCCAAAATACTTTTGTTTTTAGGCATTTAGTTTTTCAGGAAAAATAGGGCAAAATTTTTTCCACACCAACAAACACTTTTTACAGCCTCTCATGTTTCCTTGGAAATTTTCCCTCTAGTTTGTTTCTGTTGGAAAGCTCAAGCTCCACCCCCACCTCCCCAAAGGGAAGGATCCAAAGATCATACCTGACTGAAGTCCTCAAAAGTAGCCTAACCCAGAGTTACTCTAATTATTGTGGTTCTGTGGGCAGAGAAGGGTTATCACTAGTACAGGCACATCATGGATATTCCTGTGCACCCTTAACCCTTCTTTTCCTAATGCTTTACTTTTGCAAATTCTCACTTCACACTCTGCAAGCTACCAGGTGATGGTAACCTGGTGATATTTGATGAGTGCTGTGCATGGCTTGGTCTGCTCCCAACCACAATCAGAAGTTCCTTCTGCCAGGAAGCTCACTCTTTAGTCAGCTCAGACTCGTGAGTGCACCTCAGGGTTTCCCAGCGAGCCACCAAAAAAAGGTACTTCTTAGTCGTGCTCCACTGGGGAAGACTGGCTATGCTGATGAGGAATGAGAGGGGATTTGGATTCTCTAAAGGGTACCTATGCATTTCTGGAAGCTGGACGGTAAAGGAGGAGCCAGGAAGGAGGATAAAAATCAGATAGGATTACTTTCCCACTGGGAAAAGGTATTTTGCAGGCAATAATGCTGACAGTGTCCAGAAGCTTTAAATCTGTGACTTTCATACAGGAGTCCAGGACTTAGGTGCACATTAATGAAAGTATTACCTCTGGAGATACGCAGCAGACACGCTGTCCCCATCTGATTTCCACCCCTGAAGTAGGGCTGTGGGGATCCCCACTGTGGATGTCCCTGTGGATTTCCCACATGAGGGGCAGTGTGCTCCTCTCATCCTCTGCTGAGGCACAAGTGGTCCAGCTCTTGCAAGTGCCCCCCTGTCCCTGCCACCGTCCCTGGTAGGCTGGTTAGGGTCGCCGAGATTTCAGTGCCTGGATTCCCTCTGTGCTCCTTTGGCTTTCTCCTGTTAGACTCTGATTTCCAGAGTGTATTCAGATGTTTGTCAAAAGCACCACGATGCCCTATTTTTACAGAAAATCAATGGGGTTTAGCTAGTAAGTGCTTTCACCAGAGCCTTTTGAAAATGTCCCCCCATCAATAACAAAAGAAAAGCAAAAATCATGCGTGTGAGCCGAGGGTTTGCAAACTGCCTTCATCCGTAGGACCAGCACCAAGAAGTCAGAAGGTGCGTGAGGACACATCTCAGAGCAATGAGCTGCATTAGTGGGTGTGAGGGATTAGCTCTGAGCCGTAATTTCCACAGAGAAAAGTTCATACTGGTTTTAAAACGTTTATTCTCACAAAGTGAGTGTGCCGCAGAAGCAAAACATGCAGCCTTTTAATGTCTTGTATAATTAAGGACCACTTTATTTTCTCTTTTTATTAATGACTTACCTTTAATGTTAGCCCGATGACACAGTTGTGTAATTTAATGTGAAATGTATTATTCAGCGAGCTGCCGCCTTGCAGAAAGGTTTTGACAGGCTGTAATGGTTTGGGTTTCAGGACAATAAACCATCTTTTTTATAAATGCTGGGAAGAAACTTGAAGGAAGTGAGGTGGCTCTTTCAGTAGTTTGATAGGATTAATTTTTTTAAAAGAAAGTGTAACTGAAGGGGAAAAAAAATACAGTAAAGGGCCTATCATAGCAAAGGCAAATTAGCTGTTTGGTGCCCAATTCAGAGGAAGCACTTTGGTATATGCTTAAGTCTCACTGAGGACTTGCCTCTGTGAAGCTTATGCTCTTTTGACTAAGTTTAAGCAATTATTTACCCTTTGCATACTGAAATTTGTAGAAAGAGATCTAGCATCTTTTGTTGAGCCAGCATTTTGTAAGGCCTATCAGCATGTCCTTTGTCTTGTGAAATGCCTGTTGGAGTCAGATGACAATTAGCAGTTGCTTTAAGTTATACAAAGTTAGGAGGGGTCCCATGAATTTGTTGAACTGGGGGGCAAAAATATTAATAATTAAATGAGCTACATGAAGAGGTTTACTGTGGGAGCAAACAATCCGATTCCATGATCCAGTCCTAAATTCCATTTGCTGGAGCAAAAATAACCCATAGGGAAAAAATGAAAGGTTTGTTGCAGTCCTGTATTTTATTCCTTCTTCCAACCAAGTGCAAATGTGGAATCTTTTTTTTTTTACTGCCACTGTCTGAGGAAACAGAGCCAATGCAGACAGTCTGTGGTGTTTGGTGACTTTGGACCTGATGGCTGATTTCTTCCAAACTGGATGGTGCTTCCAGAAGAAAGCTCATTCCTGCAAGTTCTGTAAGATGTGGCAGCTGGGCAAAGGTGACTGCCCAGATGCAGGTCGAGGTGTCCCTTGGGAACCTCAAAACCAAGGCACCAAGTGTGCACAGTGCTCAGGGAGACCTGATCCACAAGCAGAACCTTGGTGGGAACTGGCACTCAGGCCAAGGCACACACTCAGAGGCCAGAGGTCTCCTTCTTGCAGGGGATCTATCAGGTTATTTCCCAGGCTTTCAAGCTGGCACTCCTATAGAACATCTCAGTCACTGGCATTGAGCTCTGAATTTGATAAGGCAAGAAACTTATTTGTGTCTTTACACAATCAGATTATTATATCCCTCCCTGCCTGCATGACAGGGACAAATTCCCAAATGAGAGTGCTTAGAAGCAACACTTGCTGGCAAACAGATTAAGTGCACAGATCGTTTTATCAAAATCCAAGTCTTTGGCATTGCATGTCACAGAGTGGTGGGAGTTGGAAGGGACTTCTGGGGATCATCTGGTGTCACTCCCCTGTCCCTGCAGAGTCACCCAGAGCAAAGGGCCCAGCATCTCAGATGAACACAGACATCCCTAGCAGAAGGCTGTTGCTTAAGCTATGAGGGTTCTTCTGCTCCTCCTCCTGACAAAAAGCAGATCATTTCGAGGCGAGGAAGTGCAGGAGGGCAAGAGAGGTCTGCATGGAGGACAGTGGTGTTTGCTCCCTGCCCTCCAGGTGATCTCAGCAGCCTTTCCAAGGCCTTGCAAGTCTTTCTGTAGCTAGACATCAGGTACAGGGGGGCTGTGGAGAGTAGTTTCTTGTGTCTCATCTACATTAGACAGAGCTGATACGCTTAAATTATGATCTTGCAATTAAAAACTGTATTAAAACATTCTGCTGGTTCTGGAGTGGAAGCTGTAGTAAATCAGATAGCTACATGGAGACTCTTAGACAAGTTGCAAATTATTTATAACCAATTATGTAAATTCCACTGGAGCTGTAATAGTAAAAAAACATCCCAGAGCCCTGTACAAAAAGTGGGTTGGTTTGGTTACCCCCAGAGAAGGAGAAGCACTATTATTGTTTAAGTCTAGTCTGTAAATGTGTTAATGGATCCACTCTGGAGTATCTGAGGGGAGGAAGAACAGACGCAACCTATTAACTGCCCATGTCCTAGTAATCATTGAATAAATTGACTTTTATTGTATCCAAAAGTAAGAAATCTTCTGGGATAAAAAACCTTTTGCTACTTGGCTGCTGATAATTGGAATCAACAACTCAAGGAATTAAGGTGGCTAGATCAGCTACATGCTTTTAAAGTGATTTGTAGCTGACGTATTGCCAGTTATGCACTCTGTGGGCTAATCTCTAATTGTATTTTCATGTATGGTTCTGGACTGAGTGGGTGATTTATTTGACACACAGTTTGATCTACTCATCACCAGCCCTTAATATACAGGATTTGCTGTTCCGGATCAAGCTCTTTGTTCAACAAGTCCATCCCTCTGCCTTTGGTAGCAGCCAAAACCATGTTGCACCCTTGGCTGAAGAAGAGGAACACAGGCAGAGGGGTCACTTGATACTGAAAATGGGCATTGCAGGTATGGATCCTGGTGGCACCATGGCTGTTCCCACTCTTGAGCTTCAGACACCCCTGAAACTCTCTCTGTAGGCAACAGAGACCAGAGGCACTTTCCAAGGCCACTTCAGAGCCATGAAGTTGTTGCCTTTGTCAGCTCTGTCTCCATCTTTGGGAGCCTCAAGGCAGAAGCCAACAGACAATATGAAGACCCTCCTGTTCTGAGGGGATCGGTGTGGTTTCGGCACAGGTTCAGAGGCCAGGAAACTGTTAGCTAGCTCTGCTTTGGGAGATACTGAATCAGTTACTCTATCTCTCTGAACTTGTTTCCACCCACTCCTTCTCTTGCATAATTGGCCTGTAAGTTCTTCAGGGCAGGGACCATCTTTTTATAAGCTGTTTTGTGTAACACTTCGCACAATGGGGTGCCAGTCTCACCTGAGGCCTGCAGGCACTGCTCTGTTAGACATAATTAGTATTTTTTTTTTAGGCACCACTGTACTACAAATAACCAGCGTGTTTTGTTGTTGTTGTTTATTCTTGGCCAAAACCTGCTTGCAAACTCAGGGCACCCAACAAGCAATGGTGTGGCAAAAGTACAGTAGACTTTGTGGTTCAGGCTGCAGCGGCATAGGCTGAGCTTAGAGAAGAGCACTAGCTCCTGTGAGCCTGGGGTGAGGATAGAAGGACTATGCAGACCTCTGCTCCTCTCCTGGTTCCCAGGTTACCTTTAGCTAAGTCACTTCATTACTTTTCAGCAATGTTTCCTGTCTGTGAACAGTGTAATTAACAACCAGCTCATTTATACAGGCTTTCGGAGGTTAGAGACAGGGACTTTCAGCAGAAATAGTAAGAAATTAGATCTGGTGAATTTTGTTGAAATCCTCATTGCACTTGCATAGGCAAGAGGATGTTCTTAGAGCTCTTCAGTAACCTGCTGTGCTCTGGGTAGGCAAAAGCTGGGAGAAACAACAGGCATTTGAGCACCAAAGGGTGTATTCACATGAGCAGCCCTGTGTGCATATGCTCACGTGTGTCAGAAATGCCTTTTATTTATTAATTTATTTTAATGTTTTTAATTCACAGAACTGTTCTTTGTTGCCTTAATCTCACCGAAGATGTTTCCTCTTTGCATGCCCATTCTGTAATTCCCCCAGTAGACATCTGTCAGGAATACACACACACACAAAAATAACAAAAAAACCCAACACAACTAGCACAGCTTTGATGCAACAACAGAATCCTGGAAACTAATCAAGAAAAAAAAAATTGCCCTTGTAAAACTGGGTCTGTAATTATTATGGGAGCCAAGATATCGAGATAATAAGGAGACAGCCCTAAATAACTTGGGGGAATTACAGGAGGTAATAATGTACTGCACCACTGCCAGACAGAGCTAGCCAGACAGAGTGGCTATGGGTTTTGGCCTGGGTTCTGCATTGTGTTAGGGCTGCTCCATCGCTGCCAGATGGAGGAAGGAGTGTGAGGAGCGGGGCCGTGCAGCCCTCCTGCCTTGGGATGCCTCTTCCAGGGCAACACTGGAGCATCTGTGGTTCCTGGGGAGGTTTCAGCACAGCCTCTTGCCCAAGGCCTGGCAGAGTGGCCCAAAACCTGTTGTAATGTCAGGGATCAGCTTTTCTTCCAATGTCTGCTTGGCCATGACATCTTGTACCCCCAAGATGATCTGTTCCGTGCCAACGAACCTGCCTCAAAAGCAGACATCTTGGCAGTTGCCCCCACTCCAGTGTGATACCAGTGTGGCACCCAGCAATGCAAAATGGGCAAAGGGCTACCAAAAAGAAAGAAAAAAGAAAGAAAAAAAAAAAAGAAAAAAGGAAAAAAGGCAGAACTGTTGCTGTCTCTGAGGGAGGGAGCGTCAGTTCAGCTTTGCTGGTTATGGTAAACTGTTGTACACAAGCTCATATCCTCAAACAGGCATCTTCGTGCCAGCAAGTCCATGTAGCCTTGGAAAACAGATGGTGTGGGAGCAAGCTAATCAGGAGTGGTTGCCCTGTTGCATTTGTGTGCTGCCAGAAGAGTCAAGTCAAGAGCACGTTGCTGCCTTTCGCAGCCACCTTCAGTGGGGCAGGAGGAGCCGGGTGAATGAGCCTGCAGAGGAAATTTGCTCGGTGCTGCTGGAGCCAGGCTGTTTCCAGTACCAGAGTGAGCTTGTTGAAAGCTGGCATGGGCACCTCAAAGCTGCGGTGTAGACATATCCTTTGGGTGTAATAACAATAGAAAGATGAGATATGTAGTTTTCAGAGGTTTTGGAGCAATAGGGTGTTAAGATAATACAGGCAATCAAGCTCAAAATATATCTAGTGGTGGTTTCTAACCCTACTGGTATTTCTCCTTGGGGTTCAGTGTGTTAGAAGAGACCAAGGGCATGTTTTCAAGTACACAGAACCCACAACCAGGAGTAAAGATTTCCAAGGATCTTAGCACTCATTTAGACAAACAAAAATCAGCTTGTGGTACAAAGCTGCTCTGCAAACTGGGGGCTGAACTAGTTTGGAAAACCAGTCTTTAAGTGCTGTCGACTTGCTATTCAGCAAGACAAGATTTCTGCATCCTTTTCCAGCAAAGAAAACGCTATTTAAAGAGAAAAAAAACAAATATAACTACACAGTTATATAATAAACTTAATGTTTCTGTTTTGCAAGGGTGTTCTAACTCCAGGATGGGGACTTACCGCTGTTATCTCTGAGGCTGACTTCAGTCCTCCAAACTGAATCTTAAACAGCAACCTCTCCAGTTTTCCACTTAATCTTGTAGATGCACTAAAATACTCTGTGCCTTCCTTAAATAGACGAGAAATCATGAGTTTCAGATGTGTGAGCACTGGAAATCCCAGTAAAGCTGAAGAGTCACCCTGAATAGCAGCACTTTCCAGGGACACTTATTACCTCTCCTCTAAAGTCCTGGTACTCAGTAACTGTAGGAGCATAGCATGCTACTGCTAAGTGGTTTTAAATTAGGATTTTAAAACTTCTCCTGTGGTTACCCCTGTTGATTATGAATCTTTTTTTTTTCCCCCTACCAAGACCCAGTGTTTTGGCTCCAGCACCCTCATCAGTTGTAATTACTGTGCCCTTTTACATGGAAAATGTGATCAACTTCAGCTTGTCTGAGCTGCTCCATCCATCTGCACCTGTGGCTATGGAGGGAACTGCTCATGCTGGAAATTCTGACTCTATCAGAAAGGCAATTATTAATCTTAGGAGCTGCATTTAAAAAAAAATCTCCCTTTTTATTGGTACTAGTAAAAGAAGTCTTATTTTTGATGATCTGCTTATCACTTGTCATGTTAATTCCAATGTAAAGTATAAAACCCCTTCTTTAGTTTGAATCAAAGTCCCATATTTTTAAAGACAGAAGAATATATTTGAGAAATGAATGAATGTGCTTGACTGAGGATAAATATAGCCAGAGCAAGTCCTTTTACTCCCTGCTCTGAACACTCTTTAATTCACACAGAAAAAAATGGGAATACAGTATCCTCACACATTTTTAGTTTTCAGTGGACCTTCTGAAGCACAAATGGCCTTTGCAGCTCAAGAGTTCAAGGTGATCTTAGTGTCATTACATGGCACACAACTGCCAGGAACACCACTGTCTCCGCTACTTGCTGCTGTTCACACCAGGGTTTGGATTCCTCTGTGGCTTCAGTTTCAGCAAAAGTGTATCTTGATCAGGCCAGGAGGAGCAACTCTTGAAGGTCTGCTCTTTGAAATGACAGCTTTGGCTGCTTCTTTCAGTACTTCAAGTAAATGGAGGTTAAAAAGCAAAATTTCAAAGTCTTTAAGCCCGAACATAGGGAGAGAACAGGAACAGTTCCCAAGTCCTGCGGCAGCCAGGAAGGCACGATGTGCCTCCTCCTCTGCAGCACGTGTTCCCCTGGCCAAAGACCTGTGCTCAGATTAAACCTGGCCAAGGAGGTCAGCAGCCAGACCACGCACCAGCTGGCGTTGCTGGACCTTGTTTCAGTTCCCACTGCCCCGCAGCATCTGTGTGGCTGCCCCGAAGCCCTGCAAACATCCCCCCTGGGCCAGGCTCTGCTTGCTCCAAGCAGAGGTGGGGCACAAACTCTCCTTTTGCAATAACAAGCTTGTCTTTCCACCAGCTCTGCCTGGGTGGCACGGTAACCACAGGCTCTCTTCATTAGCAACAATTGGTGGGTCCCAGATTTAGCTCTGTCACCACAAACCCTGTCTTTTGCTCGAGCGGTCTCCAGCTTTAGCAAGTGGCAACTCCCTTAATTATACATTTTTATCTCCTCCACCCCAGCTACTGCACTCAGGCCTAGGGGAGGGGATGAGAGGGCAAAAAGAAGGAGTCAAAGAGGGAAACTTAAAGCGCCCGGGAACAGGGACTATTACAGTCCACCTCACTGGCTATAGCATAACTGTTTTCTGCAGCACAATTTTAGCAGAAGCCCTGTCTGAATTATTTTTCCTTTCTAATATTGGCTGTATTTTGGAGCTTCCCCCTATCCCCAGCCTTTTCTTCCAGCTCAGGAAGCTTTATTGTGCAATTCTTCTTCTCTGGCCCGGTTTGGGGGTGAACACAGCTTTGCCCTAAACCCACCACCCTTTCCTTGGGCATCTTCCTGCCCACGCTGGTGGCTTTCCAGGTCCCTTGTTCTTCTCTGCTCCTCTTTCTTTTTCCTTTGCTGCCCTCTATCCTCCAGCCTTGCTCTGCTGCCTCACGCATAAAACTGTAATCTGCTGCATAGGCATAAAATACTGTGAACTGCTGCACCTTTTGCACATGGATAGGTCAAAAAGAAGTGTAGCAATTTGCTTGAACATGTGCACAGGCAGTATTAATGCAGATCAGTTGCAAGAAATAACGTAATACAGATTTGCCAACGTATGTATTGCATAAATGCTGACAGGTGCTGACAGAAGTGTGTGCATAAACATTTAATAGCACTGTTAATTCATAGCACAACAGTTGCTGTTGGCATGGTTTGGAATTTATTATATTTTGCTGTTTATTCCTAGTCAGCTTGTTGTCCATCATCCTCACAGATGGCATGTCTACCGCGATTCCTTCCTTCTAAAATTTGCATGATGCTTTTCCTGGGAGCAAGGCAGGGTGGCTGATAGCTCAAGTTGTGCATGCAGACTCCAAAGCCTCCTCCTTTCTTGTTCAATACAAGCCCACTTCGTGTCAGTGAAGAATTCCCCTAATCTCTTTCTATCTTAATTACTCTCTGTGAATAGGGGGAAATAAATATTTCATTCCCTTATAGATGCATTTCCCTTTTCTGTTTTTCTTTTCTAATCTACTCAGATTGCCGTGGTAAAAAGCTGGCCCCACTGAAGGCAGGGGCGAAACCACTGGTGATTTCAGTTCAGCAAAGATTCACCTTAACTGACTCTGCCTAAAAGTTAGGTGTCTAGTCTAAGATAATCATCAAGGCTCCTTTTATAGTCCCTGTTGAAAGACACTGACACCTCCAGCATCAATTCACCCTACCCATCTCAGATAGGTATCTTGGGATGGGTTGAATAAAATAGAAGCATAGAATGGTGCAGGCTGGAAGGGACCTCTGGAGAGCATCGAGTCCAACCCTTCCTGCCAGAGCAGGGTCACCCAGGGCAGCCCACACAGGAACAGAGCCAGGTGGGTTTGGAATCTCTCCAGAGAAGAAGACTCCACAGCCTCTCTGGGCAGCCTGTGCCAGGCTCTGTCACCCTCACAAGTTTTTCCTCATGTAGAGGTGGAACTTCCTATGTTCCAGTTTATTATCGTTGTCCCTGCAAATATCTATAAACATTGATCAGATCCCCTTTCAGTCTTCTCCATGCTAAACAGCTCCAGGGCTCTCAGCCTTTCCTCACAATAAATGTTTCCAGTCCCTTCACCATCTTCATAGCTTCCATTGGACTCTCTCTAGTATTTCCTTGTCCCTCTTGAGCTGGGGAGAGCAGAACTGGACACTACTCCAGATGTGGTCTCACTAGTGCAGAGTAGAGGGGGAGAACCTCCCTCGACCTTTTGGCCACACTTTATGCACCCCAGGAGACCACTGGCCTTCCATAGGTGACAATTTGTCCCTCCACTGACTACAGTGGAGGCTGAAAATTTGAACTTAGATGAACTTTTAGGTGGCTATTTTTCAGTTGTGAGTGACAGGGTTGATATCTTGTGACGTGGTGGCATTCCCTGCCAGATATTGGTGGCTCCAGCGAATGTCAACCTACTGCAAGACTGCAAACATTTATAGCAGGACCAAAACTTGTGGGCGATTTCTGCCATGGCCTCAGGTGTTCCACTGGCCACCTGCTGACATCACTGCTTCAATTGGTGACAGGTTTCAGGAGCAGCAGCAGGAGGTGTAGATATATGTAGGGAAAGGGACAAACTCAGCATATGCTGATTTGCTGGGTTGTGCCAAGGGAAAAACTGAACCATCGTGGGGGTTTCAAGTTTCGCTTTTCTCAGTGGAAAAATTGGACACTATCAAATGACATGAACGGTTTTCCAAAAACAGGTTTGTTTTCTTTTTCCAGCAGTGAGTGAGAGAGGAGAGTTTTCACTGTTAAGCTCTAAAGGTGCACAGTAATCAGTCATGTTTTGGGTATGAGAGATAGTAAATATTTACCTGAGGGTCTCAGTATATTTTTACTCATGTTGGTCACTGGGAGCATGGGAGTTCTGAATGAATATGTGTGACAGCTTCTAAGACACGTTCCTGATTGATTTTCTCCCATATTGAGGATGCTGGCTTGGAGGAGCTGCTAGGAAGGACAACCTCTGAGGAGGAGTTTGCTTGATGGGATTCATCCCTTTCATTTCACCAGGAGCCCCATAGGAATTGCAGCATAGCCTCCTTGTTGCAGTGATTTGGGGGCTTATGACAGGCTGAGATTGCCATAGGTGCTGAATTATGGCTTTAAAAGCTGCTGGGATGTCCCACTGACAGATGGGAGCAAGGCAAGTTTCTTGGCTTTAGTACAGTTGCCACATAGGAAAAGTCAACATGGAGAAGAAAATCAAACCTTTGTTCCTCTGAATTGCGAAAATTGTTTCCTCTGTGGGTGTAAATTGATGGAGACATTCTGATTTATCAGGTAAGGATCTGGTCTAATGTGCAGTAAAAGCTTCAAGTTTCGTCTGTAGCTCAGGGGTTAGTCCTTTAGGTAGTCACACAGGAGGTTTTGCAAGGGGATCAGAAGGTTGGGCTCTTGGGACCCCTAGGAAAAATAAACATAACCCAAAAAGCTGTGAGAGATTGTGTGACAGCCTCTGGTGAATGAAAAGGGACTGAACACCAGGCTTTTCTCTTTCACAGCCATAAAACCCAGGCTAAGGAGGCTGTCCATTACATCTCTATGGTATCACTCCCTATGTTTGACAGAGCTCACATGATCTACGAACTGGGGCCTGGTTTTGATTTAGTGCTGTTTATTAACCTAACGGCGCTGACATATTTTAGTGCAACATATAAAATCTAAGGCTTTTTCTTAAGCTGAGGAAATGAGGTTATGTGACATTGATCCAAAATGAAGGGGAGTATTTTAGGTTTCGCTTTAACAGACAAGGGAACTGAGACAGGGGAATGCAGCCCTTCTGCTGTCCTCCCTGCCAAGACTTCTGCAAATGAGGCAGAAACACCAGGTTTTGGTAAAGTCTAGCATGCATTTAAAACCAGTTATAAATGGCTTTTGATCATTTTGTCTTGTGTGTGAAAGATTGCAAGAATCAGTTTCAATTTTTAATCAAGGCAATAAGAAAATCAAAGCAACAGGTCTGCTTGAGTTACTCAGCTCATGTCCAGGGCTGAAAAGAGCTGGGCACAAATGTGCTGCGGCTAAAGGGAAGGTCCAAGAGCTTGGCCCTGCTGCATGAAAAAGGAAACCAAGGCCACAGGGTGGGGGAATGGTGAGTCTGATGCTATGATGATTCAAGGGGTAGAAAAGAGATTGGTCCTCCTGATTTTAGGACTTTCCGGCATCCCACCAGTGCTGGAAATGTCAGCTAAGGATAACTGATTAAGGAAATCTCGAGCTTACTGGCACAAAATAGCAATCTGCAGACAGGCAATGACAGGCCATTAATAGACCTGGTAATATGGATTTGCATTAACTGTTTGGAGGTATTTTGTAAGCCCGTTGGCCGCATGTCAAATCACTAAGCTGGTACATTGTTCCAGCAGTGGAGTTACTGCTGTTGGTGTGAGTCCAGAGTTGTGGTTGTGCAATACCACCAAGTCCATGCTTCTCTCCTGGATACCTTTCGAATGGAAGCCCTTGCCCCAAGTTTGATAACAGCTATTAAATTTGGCTTCACCCACTCAACATTGCTGTTCTTCTTGGAACTGGGGCAGCAGTTGTGTAACTTCCATTCATCCGTCCATACAGAGCAGTTAAGTTCCATTATTGAGGTTTCCCAACATCATAACAGAGTTGCATTTAGGTGGCTTATCTGTGATAACCAGTGCAAACCAGTGCAGGAAAATCCGTGAACGCAGCTAGTCCTGTTTAATTTGATCTGGTGACTGAACATGACACCATTTTACTCTGGGTGTAGCCGCACCATCGCCCAGCTTCCTGCTCCTCCCCACACCGTTCCTCTCCTGACCTGTGCTGTGGTGCTCACTCTCTGCTTGGATGCCTGCTGGCTGTAGTTTGATCCCTGTACCTGCTGGAGCTGCCTGTAAAAAGTTTTCACGATCAGTTACTCTGTGACCTGAGCAAGCTGGGCTGTATTTTCATCAAACTCCCTCTGTTTGCACCGTGACTGCATGATTGCCCCTTTTCCTCCTGCAGCCAGCCCAGAAGCTCACTGGTGCCTTGTTTCTTTCCCATCACTCCAGTCATCCCATGATGAAGGGTTGAAGGAGCTCACATGTTGCCCCATGTAATCTTGCTGCTACCTGACATTTCTCCTCCTTCTCCTCTCATTTATCCCAAATCCTTTTCTTTTCAGCTCCCTTCATTTCCTCCTGCTCTCAGTTTTTAAGCCTTCACTTATGTGACTTACTGTCTAGAACAGCTTCCCTCTATACTTCTCCCTCCTTTAAAATCCTTCCTTAAACCACAGCCACTTCAGCAAGTCCTCCTTTTCAGAAGCAGTAATCCCCATTTATGCCATAGCCCACAAACATTATCTGGTGTCATGTCAAGCATGTGTGCAAGGCCCTAAGGTAGTCTGGTGAGGTTTCTGAGAGAAAACAGAGCTTCTAAGTCCCTTTGAAATGTAATAGAAATCAGGCACCTAATTCTCTTTGGTTCAAAAAATCCCAGTTCTTCTCCTGGGGCAAGGCGTATGTATTGATCTAGGTGATGCTCTACAGTACCACTGTACGTGAGTTTTATATTGAACCATTAATCATTTGAATGCACAGCAACGCACGAGCTAAGAGCATGTGCCCAATATTAAGACGGGCTGATTTAGATGTGTCTCATGGGGCTGATTCTTGCTCAATTGCTCATTTCCAGATGTGAATTTTGAGAAAGGCAGCACTTGCAAGTGCTGTGTCTGTCTTCTGTTAAAGATCCTCCATAGTCAGTACCTATCTCGGTATAAGTGGGATTACTCCCAGTGGTAGCAGCAGCAGCAGCAGGACTGTAGACACTTTGCTTCTCTGTTGCTTGCTGTGAAACAGGTTTGCTATCAGCCACATCTGCCAAGCAGGTGAATTGCCTCCCACTGAGGCTGCTGCAGTGAGAGCCCTGTGCAGAAGGTGAGTGAGCACTGTGGAAATGTCAGGAATATTTAGCCTGCAGTGTTTCTCAAAGGAAAGTAGATTGGAGCTGGGATTTAAGAGGAGGGTGGTACGGTCATAAAGGGGTTGAAGACTAGGACTAGACATGGGTGTGACCATAAGAGAGTAATGTGGATTGTTGTCCAGTGGGCAGAGCAGAAAGAAGCACTTCAGGTGGTGGTGGGTCTGCTCTTACATCCCTGAGAGACAGGCTGTTCACCCCAGCAGTCCTACACTTGGTCCACTGCTGCTTTTATTAAACTCAGAGGTAACATTTCTGTAGGGAACCTGTCAGGTCCTAAGCACCTACAAAGTCTGAGAACTTTCAGTCCCTCAGTTTTTGACCCATTACATTTGTTCCTCATGTTATGATTTAATTCCTAGGAGCATCATTAAGAGCAGTGTGTGGGTAGATGGGAGACTGTCTCTTCCTGGTGCAGCTCCCAGGTGACTTTGCCAGGTGAAAAGTACCACCCAAGTAAATGTAAACTGCCAGTCATGGTCAGCCCTTAATGAGAGCTGGGCCAGATTCAGCTCAATTAGGCACCTGCTTTGAGGGAACAAAAGAAATCCACTGTGTCTATGTTTATCCAGCAAACACAACTGTCCTGGGAAGGAGCTGTGGCCTGTGGACTCACACTGGGCTCAGCTCCCCCGGGCACTGGCTGTCGGCAGATCCGACAGGTACCTTCTCCTCCATTCACAAGATGAAAGGTAAGAGAAGGAGAGGAGGCTAATTCTGATCAATTGCCAAAATCATAAAATGTGGAGAGAGAGAGGGAGAGAGGAAGAAACCTGTTGTAAATTATCCAGTGAGTCCACAGTGGAGCTGGGGATTAAACCCAGGTCTGCAAAATTCCAGTCAATTACTGTGTGCAAGAGGCCACTTGCATCTGCTGACTCCTGCTCCGGGTGCTCCTCTTCTGAAGCAGCGAAAAGTGCGAGAGTGGCCAAATCTGGGCTAGTCAGCAATGCTTTTCTAAGCAATGAAATCCACAGAGCCCTTGAGTAACTATGGGATGGCAGGATCACATACCCTCCTGCTCCACGGCATGCTGGAGCCGTCCAAGGAATCAATCCCTCAGCCTCGTGAGCTCCTGGGCAGTGACTGCTCGGGGTGAGGCTGAGTGAGGCTCCATGGTTTGGGGTTTAAACAGGGTGGTGAGAGACTGACTGGAGAGGATGAGCAGAGAGGGAGGACAGGCTTTCCATTAGGGAAGATCTGGATTTATTTCTGTTCATTCATTGCAAGTCAGAATCCATTCTCTTCATTTTTATTCTTCTATGCCGTGACACTTTTAAAATCCATGGTACATTTAGCTTTTGATTTTCATTTAATACCTTTTAAAGTGATCTAATGCAGACAGATTACAGACAGTGAGGGTTACTGTCCTTTGGTGGAAATACCCTATTTAATAAAATACTGTAAGACAGATTGGCTACTCTGTGCATTAACAAAAGCAAGATATACTAAGTTTAGATGCCATGGCAGTAAAACTTTATAGGCTTATCAATTTTCAACAGTCATACTCTTGAGTTTTTCAGATCACTTGACAAAAGCAGCTCCTATGCTAGTTTTGAAATCAGAAAGAGTCGTTGTTGCAGTTTGCAGTGTTTAATGTAGATCTATGTAAATTGCTAGTGGAGGGGGAGGAGAAGAGTTTGATCTGTAAATAAAATTTCTGATCTTTTCTCGTAAAGGCTGTTTTGATAATTTGCTGCCACCTCCCCATTTTCAAACAGCTCAAGTCTCTCAAAAAGTTCTGATACTTTTGATACTTTTAAAGATAAGGATCAAATTTTATGTATTTTTTGCCTCTTAGTTCTCATGCCTTTGACATTCAGGTTTGCAAAATTCTTCCTCTATCAAAGGGCTTTAACATCCTTCCTTTTTGTTGTTGTTGTTTTTTAGTTTTAAATGAAAACTGACATTCTCATTTGATAATGTGACTCTAAGAGCCAAGACTTTAAGAAAAATGCCAAACACCACAATACCTATGGGAATTTGCAACCTTATTATTAATAATGGGCGCCTCTCACTTCAAGCCTCCTGACATTTTGATGTTTCATCTAAATCCACCCAGATTCTTGTGATCTTTAGAGGTGGGGGGTCAGTGGAAAAATACTTCCTTGGGAGAACAACTGATTATGAAGCATGGATCCGGTTTCCAGTTTGAACCTCTTTAAACATCAAATCTTTCCTGGCCTGCAAGCTTGTTTTTTACCAACTCTATTTTTGCTTTGCTGGTAGAATGAAGAACTTGATTTAAGGTTATATGCCTGGAAAAATAAAGCATTTAATTTACATTTTACAAGGCAGTTATTGCAGGTTAATTAAATATCAATTGAGTGTTATAGGCCATATTAAGATTTATTAATAACCCAGCAGATAAATCTCCTTGGAATTCAATTAAATGAAAATCACATAAAAATATATGCACAGTTTTACTCATATAATACATAAAACTTGTGAATTATGGTGCAGCATTGTACAGTAAGTTGATTAATGGGAATTAATTGCTGAAATAGTGAAAAATCAATGGA
The DNA here is from genome assembly GCA_013401355.1 of Ceyx cyanopectus. Taxonomy (NCBI): domain Eukaryota; kingdom Metazoa; phylum Chordata; class Aves; order Coraciiformes; family Alcedinidae; genus Ceyx; species Ceyx cyanopectus. The sequence goes on along the minus strand of VYZU01033233.1, from coordinate 47,569 downwards.
AACTTCCCGTGGCAGACATATGAAGCAGCGTGTACTTCCCTTTCTGTCTTCACTTGACCCGTCACCCTCTGTACCATGAGATGCATCTTGCACCTAAATGTGCTTCCTCTCTTCTCACCTGCTTTAGCTCAGTGTTTCAGTCTTGGAAAATGGAACCACTGTCCTGCCAGTTCCCCTGTTGGGCTAATGATATGAAAGGAAGATTTTGGAGATGAGGAAACAGCCAAGGGATCTGCTGCTGGGCAGCCTGGCCCCTGAAAGCACAGGCAAGGTCATGCCTTGTGCCAAGGTCTCTGGCTGTCAGGGGAAGGCTCACGGGTGCGTTGAAAGGTTGTGGGGGGGTCTGTACCAACACATGTTGGAGGTTTTTGCTCTTGATGCTTTTTCAACTGTTCAAGCAGTTAGCAATAGCAAGGCTGCCAGCCGGGTTGTCTGCAAGCTCAGGAGCACACGGTGTGCTGGGCTTTAGCCAGCATCGGTGAGTGGATCTAAGCCCATTTGGGGAAGCGAAGCTTCCGACGTCGGAGATGAGTTTCAGGAGCTGGACTTGGAAAATATCTTTCCAATATTTGCAGAACGATTGAGGCCTGGCGAGCTGCCATCTGTTCCCTGTGCATCCTGTGTTAAATACTGTCAATATGAGATTATGTTCCAATTACAGTACCAGACCGACTGGTTTAACTCCTACCATGAATCTATTTTCCTTTATTACTATGTACTAACTATGTGACTGATGTACCAGACACCAAAAGAGATGGTCTCTGCCCAGAGGGCTTTGTCTAAAAGAAACATGCCAGGAGAAGACAGAATGCAAGAGAAAATGCAGATGAATGAGTAACTTGGTGGAGATTTTCTTTTTAATTTGGAGATTCTTTGCTTGTTTGTGTGTTTGGCTCGAGTTTTAATATTACTAAACTTGCTTCCTTCAGACATTGCACAAGAACAGAGACTTCCATAGAAACTCAAACAGGGTTAGGCATGTGGCTCTTTGAAGTGTGCGTGTTGGGGGGGGGGCAGGGGGTGGTGAATGCTCACTGCACACATGGGAACACTGGTGGATGGAAAATGAAGGGAGAACCATATTCCTGCTCAGACAAAAACTCCAGCAGACACCATGGCTCATGCTGGGGATGTTCAGCTGTGTTTAAAATATAGCAGGTGTCTTTCTGTCCATGCACTCCTCGCTCATCCTCCCTGCTCCTCTGGTAGGGAACGCAGGCATCTGTCTCCTCTGTGCTTCATCTCTGCTTCTGCCTGCAATAGTTGTCAGGGATATTAGCATTAAATACTTACTGCCTGGCTTAACTAAGGGGTAAGATAGGATTTAATTTGTATGGCTGAAATCCAATTATATAATGGAGCCCCTGGGGGAAGCAGTTATACCTGCTGAATCTCTTGGATGAGTAATTGTGCACAAAGGCTCCTCTCCAGAAGTAGAAACAGATCTGAAATATTTTTCTTTTCTCTTTTTTTCTTTTCTTTTTTTTTTTCTGCTGCTATTACATAATAGTCCTGAGACCCTGAAAGGAAAAGCCAGTGACAACCCAGTGCAGTAGAAAGAATTAAAGCATTGCCAGGAGAAAACAAGTTATAATCTGATAAAATCAAGGATCTAACAGGAAGTCTGCAGCAGCATTAGCTTGGAGGAGCCAAAATGCAGGGCAGCCAAAGGAAGCTTACTCATCTTTTTGGAGAACAGCACAGAGGCTTTGCTGTCTAACTTTTCCCCCCATTTCTGCCATCAGCAGGGAAAGGGAATCCTCTGCTTGCTTTTGTCAAAGCTTGGGAGGTGGATAGCCATAAAAAAACCCTCAGTTTTGAGAAACCTTGCACTTATTTACCTTTAAAAATCCCCACTCCTTATCCTGCATCCAGAGAAGCAACAAAATCATAGGTGAGGATGAGCAGGGCAGGAACAAAAGCATGAAGGTCCTAGGAAGGTTTCTGAAAGCAAACAAGCTTATAAAACATTGATGTGTGGGGTAGTATTGGGCCTTGACCACTGTCCCATCAGATACCTTCAGCACCTCCAGCTCCCACAGAGGAATATACCACGGGCTCTGAAAGGCTCTGAGGAACCGGCTCTCACACGGGAGCACAGCTTTCTCAAAGGTCAGAGTGCCACGTTTAATTCTATTTTTAAAAACAGAAAGCTAACTTTTGTGCTTCTCTAATGAGTTCTGAGTGGAAAACCAATTTCCTTCATCTCTTTGATGACGTGACTCCAGCTGCAGCCAGTCATCCGGCCGAGGGACGTCCAGCGCCTCGAAGGCCTGAGGACAAACCCGGCCGGCCAGAGACCCCCAACCCCTCCCAGCAGCCTCACGGGCTGGGCAGCTCTTTCAGTTCTATTTAGAAAGCACTACAGCAGGGCCGGTTGCAGCACTTGAACTTGCGGGGCAGGTACGTGTCTCACAGACTCGCAGCTCCACCCAGTGGCTCTTCGCTGGCAAAAGGAGCCCAAGGCTGCAGAAGCCTTAAAACCAGTTGAGGTCAACGTTGTTCTACTGGGGCGATGCTCTGGTGACCCGCGTGTGAAATTAGGTGTGTATTACTTGGACAAATTCTTATCAACCACTCACCTACCATTTGAATAATGGGAAAAAAAAAAAAAGTCACAAAGAGAATTTTTAGTGAAATAGAAAACCCAGCAATCTAATTTACTCCCTTTCTTAAATACTTCCCAGCACAAATGGTAGGAGAAAAATAGTAGGGAACTGGTAATTTACACACTTCACCTTCTCATATTCTCTCTGAATAGATTGCAGTAGTTTCCCTCAGATTTATTAGTTATATGAAGTTACTAATGAATTACCAGAGCAAATTATTATTAATTTTTATAATTTGTAAGCTCATTTTGCTAACAAATCTCTTGTGAGTGTGAATTTCAGTGGAGTTAACTTGGCAACTCACACCGTGTTACTTTGCTTTCCTTCCTGGGTAATTACTGTGACTAACAAGAAGCAAATTTTGATCATTTCTATTAAGGATGTCATGCTGAAACTTACTTTTTCCAGGAGTATTATGGCACTTGTAATTAAAATAATCTTTTATTTGGCTTGTGCACACTTTTCCTGTAGGAAAACTCAAGAGACAAATATATATTCACAGAGCACAGAAGTGTGATAGCAACTGAATTTAATGGAAGAGATGGAGGCTCCTCACAGGCTGTGGAACAAAACTGCTTCACTAATCTTACCACAAGGTGTTTGCTGTGCACCATCTCCCATCTGAACCTGTCGCTCCTCTTCCCATGAGTGATCCTCATGCAGTGGTGGCACCATGGGAATGAGAGAGGCCAGCAAGCCCTCTGTCTGTGTGCGCATGGCTGGTGTGATAATCTCTCTCCTTATCCCACACGTGATGCTTAGTTCTTCTTTCATGAAATTGGGGGTGTTCCAGGGTCCCCACAGCCGCTTTCAACCACTGAGCAGTTCTGTGCTTGGTCTCTTTCCAGGTGAGGGGTTTGTGCCCAAAATGCCTGGAGGCTTTGTCCATCTCACAGGAGAAGGTGGTGACTGTTGTGTTCAGTATAGGCAAGGTTGGGAAAGGCTGTGGATTCCAGAAAGATAGAAGGTGACCTTGATGATCCTGTGCAGTTGTATCAGTAACCACACTTTGCAGTGTGGGAGCTTAGTCTCAGAGGGGTCTACAGAGGACAACAGCTAATGTCTGAGCAGAAAACCTTTTCTTATTGGAGTGTCATCATAGCAATAATACACTTGTCCTGCGACTACAGCTGTTTTCAGCTGCGGGTTCCTTGCTGCAAGAACATGCATCCATGCAACGTTCCCTGGAGAAATAAGAGGGGCAGAGAACAGCTCTTCAGGGGGAGCTACATTTTCCTGTTACTGTAGAATAAGCAGATTGGATCTCCTGTCTTCAGCACTGTGGAGTAGGGAAGCGCTCGTTGTGCTCCCCAGCCGTACTGTAGAGAGACTGAGCAGTTAATCCAGACCTCCAAGATCCTTTAAACCTTTGGTCTCCTCTTTGAGCTGGACAATTAATGTGCCTTGTGATCCTGGTTCATGTGAAGCAAAAGGGCAGTGTTTAGTAGCGGGAGCAGGATGAATGGGAGGCAGTGCTCCAGGGCTTTATTCTGGGCTCTGCTGTGAGCCTTTGAAGGAGTCACTTGATTTATCTAGGCCTGATTCTTCTCTAACAGCATTTTCTAACTCCTGTTATCTGCACTTTGGGAAAAAGACGTATCAGTGTTCTGCACAGAAACACCTACCCCCCCAGTGATTTAATGGTCAGCTGTACTCCCCTGAAATGCATTCAGCACCACAACAAACTCTTCCTGCGGGTTTTGTGAGTAGTTTCTTGTGCTTGCTAAAAGCAGTTACGTGGTGCAGCCTCTTCGCAAGGAATTTTACAAGCAGTGTTAGTTAACTTTCTTCTTTTGAAGAATAAATAGTCTTTTCAAACCAAAAAGACTTTTTAAATGCTGCCCAAATGCCTCTCTCTCTGTCCCTGCACATATCTCTTAAGACATTTATCTAGGAAAAGAATTATTAAATCTCCTTTTTTTTTTTAAATTTTTTTTTTTTTTTTGTATTTTTCTAAATATTTTCCATATGTTGAGGGGAGGAAAAAAAAACAACCAAGAAAACTCTTCCCATGAAAAAAGGTGCAATGTAAAAAACTGTTTTCAAAAACCTTTTATCCAGTCTTAAGTTTTTGTGCTTATTCACCATACTCATGTGTATCTTGGCAGGTTATGGTTAAGCTGATTGTAAAACCCCCTGTGACCACAAGCCTGGTAGCACCACATGTGAAGAGAACAATCATTGTCTCAACCACTTATGTGTAACTATGCTCTGTTTCCAGGCTCTGGGTAGCTCAGCACCCTGTTCCTGGCTTTGGCAGACAGTACAGCTCTGGAAGAACTGTTGCTTGCTCCCCATACACTGTGGTGGGTCAGATGATGCAGGTTGTTTGTTCACTGATGCTGCTCAGTGGTAACATCAAGGGAGGGGTGGTAGCGAGGGATGGACTCTGAGGTGTAATCTTCTGCAGTCATATTTTGTTTGCCAGATCAACCCAAAACTGGGAATATTGGCCTAGAGGAGTCAACGTTTGCAGAGGTGCTCTGAACACTTAGGGCCTGGGTTGGGTCCCTGGACCCACAGGAGGTGTTGGATGGAGGGTGCCACTGGCATTAACTCTTGTGTAGTATTTGCAACAACCATACTGAGGTTCCAGAGGAAGTCATCTAAGCTGGCTGGCCTCTAACTGTAACTGGGAGAGACAAATGTTCCAGGTAGCAGGCAGTTTAGGACTCGAGTCACTTTTTTACATTCTCCTTCTTCCTCTGGAAGAGTCTGTCTGACTGTACTGGGAGTCTAAAGAGAGTCACTTGGGTAGGTGGCTGTGGGTACACTGACTTTTTCAACCAAACACATCTGAAAGTGACTCCTTTATGCAATATTAAGTCAGTGAGCCTTGTTTCTCAGGCCCTAATTTAACACTTGTCTTTCCAAAGAGACACTCCTTTCTGGTGGGCTTAAGGAGCAGGCTCAAAGGGGCTCAGCATCGGAGAGTTTGGCAGCTTCTTGAAGATGTGGGAGCATCAGGTGTTGGTAACTTTAGGGCAATGTGGTTTATGCCTCAAGGCAGCAGTTGGATACATGCTTCAATATGAGTTGGGGTCTTTCCAACCATCTCCTTCCACCCCGTCTGTGCTGTTACACCAGAGGTCCTAAGGACCTTCTTTCTATTGTCTTCAAATACAAGTTTTTCTACCACAGCCTTTGTCTTCCCATAAGGCAGCTCCACTTCCCCACTATATGTCTATATATACACTATATATACATACTGTATTTCCTCTGAAATAAGTTTCCAATATACTATATTTCCTCTGAAATAGGTTGTGAGAGGCAGTGAGTGACCATGGAGTAGAGCACAGTTGGAGATACATGTCACAGCAAGATTTACTCTGCAGTCCCCGCTCTCCAGGGACTCACCCTGGATCACCTAAACTGATCCTTGATGCAGTTTAGGAGAAATAAGGCCTTGAGAAACACAAGATGGTTCTAGGTATTCACAGGCAGGTTTGCATGAAGGGAGTGGTTTGATTTCTGATAGATGGGTTTGGTTTTGTCTCATAGTGTGACTGAAGCAAATAATATCCTGTCAGGCGGTGGAGTTACATTTTTAAAGCAACTCACAAGTGGCTGAACAAGGTGGTAAGGGCAAAGAAAGATGAAGGGCAGGAAAATTAGAGCAATCCTACTTCATTTTTTTCATTAGAGGTAAAGCCTCTCCTGAGTCATAAACTAAAAGGAGACACTGCTGCTTAATTTTTTCATGGAGTTGATTAGAGTAGGGAGACATTTGCCAGAGATGTGACAGAGCTGTGGATTCAGTGAGTTTGTGGGGAGCTGGGGGGCGAAGAAACCTTGTCTGAAGTACTGGGAAGAACCATCCATCAGTACCATGGGGTCACTTGCTCCCGTGCTGCCAAGACTAGCATGGATAGGCTCTCTCTCCCTCTGCATGCTGCAGTAGACCTTCTTCACATTTTCAATGGAATGTAGTCTGTATTTGGCTTTCCTAAATTCACCCTGGGCAAACACCAGGCTTTGTGGGGCATGGGGTCCCCCCACGCAGGGCCATGAAGGGTTATCGTGCTTCTTTCATGGGTGGGACTCGGGTGCACCTCTTGGGAGGGTTAAGTGGCCCGTGACAAGTTGATGCAGCAAATCTGAGCAAACAGTGGGCTCTGGAGATCAAGCTGTGACTCGAGCTGGTTGTTTGACCTTGGGCAACTTGCTTACTCTTTTCTGTGCTCAGACTCAGATCTCCACGTGTAAAATGTGGATAACGCTGCTGCCTTTCTCCTGCCTGTTTGGCAGTCTGGTGTCTTGTGTGGCAGTTATCCCAGCTGAGATCAGGGCCTCCTTGTGCTGCAGCAATAGAAATGAATTACGAGCATCAGAAATGCAGCCTCCTCAGACACCCTGGGCTTTTATCACACAACCCTCCTCCCCTTCCCTGTGTTTACGGGTGATGAGCAAGAGACAAACCAGAAAACAAGCAAGACAAAAGATTGATTGTGCCTGGTTTGTTGCAAGCCCAAGACAATTAGAGGGGTTATCTAGAAGTTCAAGTTTTAATTGCTTGCTTTTTTTTCTTTTTTCTTTTTTTTTTTAATCAAAAATATTTTTTTTCCTCACAAAGCTTTTAAAAAGCAGCAGCTTCACAAAGGGACAAACCTGCCTGCTGCTTCTGGGCTGCAGAGCTCTGCTTGTGTTTGCCTTCCCCCACCCCTTCTGAAGCTTGGTAGTAACAAAGAGCTCAGCATAATGCTCTTGCTTTTCAAAACGATCAGAGATAACTGAACGCTAATAAGACTGGAGCAGCATTGTCAGAAGGTATCTCAGCGGTGGCTGTCTCAGAGGGATTGAGACTGACAGAGGCATTTTCTATTATTGTCGGATGCTGAGGTGTGAGCATTATCCCTGCACCCATCACCCTGTCCAGAGACTAATCATGCTTTGTCTGTGTCAATTCCCAAGAACGTAAAAGTGAGTTAAATAAAATTATATGAGGAACGATGGAGAAGAGGGACAGAGAAAAAGAAAAAGGCAGGGAGGTAGGATCCTGGACTCTGAGGGAAAAGAGCAGAACAGATTGGGTGGGGACAGGGGAGATGAGGAGGAAAGAGAAAACAGAACCATATTATGTTGCCTTGCAGTCATCTCTGGGCTCCTTATTGTGACAGGGGGTGTATTTTTTGACTGGGGGGGATGCACCTTTCTCTCATTTCCCACTAGGGAACTCAGTTAGAAATCAAAGTCACTGAAGAACAGGGACCCCTCTCGTGGGCTTTTGCCCAGTATCATGGGAGAGCCTGAGTGTGCTCTGCACGATGAGTTAAAGGCTCTAGGTGGTGGTTTTATTTGCATTCATGGTGGGGAAGTACTGGGACTTGGTGGAGAGAGGATGGTCCTGTGTAGCTCTGTGAGCATCAGCCTGGATGGGATGCTTGTACCTGTTGATAACGTCACAACAAGCCAAAGGACAGTCTTCTTGGGTGAAAGGATGGAAAGCCACAGGCCAAGACTGCAGTTCCTCAGGTGTGTTTGCACAGGAATAGAAGGTTCATAAGGTGGGAGTAGCAGCTACACCCACAGCTGTAATGTGGCTTCCCCTCTCTCACTACTGGCAAATAACTTAACTTGGATTTAATAGGTGCTAACAAGAAGCAAGAAGTTGCTAATGGCAGAGGAAAACTCCACATTTTCCACCTTTTTTGACTCATGGGCAGACTGTCATATGGTGAATTGCAGCTTTCTGGTAAAAGGATTGGCTAGTTATATAGTTATCTATAGTTATATAGTTATCTGTAGAAGTTCTGCAGGGGGAAAATCACTGCAGCAGAATGTTGATAGCTGCAGAACTTTAAATAAAATAAAATAAATTGCAGGAGCACCTTACAAGTCCTCATGAAATCCAGTTGAATCTGAAACATGGTTTAGTTTAAGAAAGGTTATTGTGGTTAACTTCTGGGTCAGTGTGTTTGGGTTTTGTTCATTAGCTTTTAGGGGCCTAGGGGGTGGGTGGGGGTGTAGTTAAATGATTTATGATTCTCCCAGGGATGATTTTTGCATTCATTGTGATTTTGATTCAAGTTGATTCTATGAGAACCTCAGTGACAGCAGCATAACTACAAGTGCACAGCAAGAGCCTTCAAAGCTGATAAGGCAGGTCTTGAAGCCAGTTGCTCATAAGGTTGGTTTCTGGAACTCTCCATACTACTTATACCTGGTTAATCAGGCTCTGCCCCTCAGCCTTGCTGTGGGTCTTGTGTGGGCAAGGCTTGTGATTTCTCTGTTTTTTTTCTTGTTAAGGACATAATCTGAAATTATCAAGGAAATCCCAAGTTTAGGATAATTTCAGAGAGCTTGAATCAATATGAAGATCTGGTGAAAAAGAGTCTATTTACTTCTTCATGAGCCCATCATAACATATAAAGTTAACAGAGCATCCCTGTTGAGAAACATCACTGGAAACAGCTGAGTTAAAATCCATTCAGCTTAACAAAAAGCAGATTTCAAAGTCTTTTTAGTAACTAGATGGAAAAAATAATTCTTGTAGAAGAGGGCTCTCCAATCTCTCCAACAAGCCTATAACAGGATTCAGCAACCAGTGGCTGAAAGAGAGGAGAGAATCAAAGCAGAAGATGTAAATTTTTGCCAGAATGGGTAATTAGCCACAGCCACACTAATACTCTTCAGCATTGTTATGGCTTGCTGAAAGATCTGATAGATAGCCCATTAACTTGTAGTCTTTAATTCTAGGCAACAAGTCTTTTGAAAAGGCATAGTCCAATTTAGCCACAAATTGTTGGGCTTAAGGCGGTAATTGGATGACTTTCTGTGGCCTGAGTTACACCGAGGAGCAAGCTAGAGGATTATCTAGTTGACCTGTCTTGACCTTATGATTTTTCTATGGCAGGTATCAAATACAGTTCGTTTTTATTCTTTTCCCTGGTATCATTTTAACAGAAAACTTAAATCGCTCAATTCCAGATTCTGAGAAGCCCAGTGAGGGCAGCAGCCTCGTTTTAGGGAGGTCTACAGGAAGCCATCCAAAGGGAGGCAGAAATGTGGAACAGTTTGAAAATAAGGCTCCTGTCAAGACAGCTCAAACTGTGCTCCTCAGAGAGGCACTTGGTCACGTTGGAACAAAAGAAAAATAGCATCTGTGGTTTTCTGAGAATGTCACAAAGATCTGCAGCAAGAGGTTTGGTTTGCTGAGTAGGGGAGTTGCCCAATGTTCACTGTTAGCTGCAGAAACCTCACTGAGCTGAAGTACCTTGCTGGTAGCAAGCAGACAATGAAGAGCAGGATCTCACAAAGCCACTAAAAGGCAGCAGGACCCCTCAGGCTCTGAAGATTCTCAGTACACATGCACACTACAGACTCTTAAAAGCATCTCCTTTTGAAAACAACTACAGCAATGAAAAGAAGGATGGAATTTAAATGCTGCCCTTGAATGCATCAGTAAATAGTAGAAGCCCTAAGCAGTAATTGAGTTTGAGAGAGATATATAAAGAAAAAATATAAAATTCCTTCCTTGTGGTTAACAACTATTTTAGGAGCTAACAGCCTGAGGTGCCATTGGAATTGCTGCTGTAATAGGGATTTCATTATTTTTATAGCCTGTGCTTATTTCCTAGATTTATGAACAAATTTTCTTTAAGCAGAACTTGCACCTAACATGAAACCAGCTCGTTGTGATGGGAAGAAAACGTCGTGAAGCTCCCAGTTATGCATGGCTTGTACATACATAATAGCTGTGAACTCTGACTATAATGAAAATAACATCCTTATAGTGAGGATGCAGTTTAGCTGGTATAGTTTTCTGCTGGTGTATATTGTGGGGTATTTTTCCCTGGAAACTCCTGGGAAAGACATGAGATATCAAGAACAGGGGTTAGCTTTTAATTGTTCTCCTTCCTGCACCCTAAGGAGTGTCTTACCAAATTAGGCATGTTCTGAATCACCTCAGTACTATTATGGAAAGTTAAATCCTTGACCAGAATAACTATATAATTTATATAATAATACAACAGAGAGTCCAATAGAGGCTACAAGGATGATTAAGGGACTTGAGCATCTCCCCTATGAAGAAAGCCTGAGGGAACTGAGGCTGTTTAGTCTTGAGAGGAGAAGACTGAGAAGGGACCTTATGAATGTCTGCAAGTATCTGAAGGGTGGGTGTCAAATGGAAGGGGCCAGTGTCTTTTCTGTAGTGCCCAGCAATAGGAAAAGGAGCAGTGGGGATAAACAGAAAATCATAGAAGGTTCCACCTCAACATGAGGAGAAGCTTCTTTCTTATGAGGCTATGGAGTCTCCTTCTCTGGAGACTTCCAGATCCACTTGGCTCTGTTCCTGTGTGGGCTGCCCTGGGTGACCTGCTCTGGCAGGGAGGTTGAACTCAGAGGTCCCTCCCAACCCCTACCATTCTATGATGCTATGATTTTATGGTAACAACAGGGTCCAGATTTAAACTTTCTAAGATGAAGCTTTAGCAGTGGAGAGAAGCAGCACGTCCTGCCCTGGGCAAGAACAGAGGGGCAAAGGCAGAAACTTCCCACTGGAAAGGAAAGGTCCTGGGCACTTTCCTCATCTGACAGCAGAGTGGCACATGAGAAACTCAGCAGCAAGGCAGCACTAAATCAGATCATGTTTGTCGGAGCCTCTTGCAGGCCTACACCACAGCATATGAATTGAAGGCTGTATTTAATTGATTGTTTTAAAGGGCTTCCCCCCAACGTTAGCAGCTCTCATCTCCCAGAAGGGCACAGTGTTTCTGTCGTCCACAGCAGCAGCTGTGTGAATAACCACGTGAACTCCCCACATGGCAGCAAGGAGCAGATTGTAGTCTCAAATGTCTCCTTTCATCACTGTCACATGAGTGGTAGCTGGAGAAAAATAATATAACCATAGATTCAGGGAGAAAAAAAACCCTACAACCCAGCATCCCCACCTTCTTGCAGGGTGAGGATCCTGTTTGGAAAGCTCCCTCCTCTGCAGGGCGAGCTGAAGCACTCTAATGACTGTGCCATTTGAGCACAACACACCAGGGGAAAATGCATCCCTGTCTTTGAACCCCAAGATTCAGAACCCCAGGCCTGCACCTGGTTTCATTCAGCACAGTGCTTTGCCAGTTTGCACCAGCCATGGGTTGCTGGCATTGCAGATCTCCAGGGTGCAGCCTGGGACAGCACAGAGCAAGAAGGGGAGACTCGGTCCAGAGCTGCAGCTGGATCCAGGACCTGCCCAGTACATGTGAATAAGTGAAGCTGTGTTGGATGAGTTCCTCCATACGGAAGATTTTTTAGAGCTTACTGGGAATAACTCTGGGCTCACTGCATAGAGCTATATTTAAATTGCAAATATTAGAGATTGGAAAGGAAAATAGTGTAACGGGTTACAAAAATTTCATAGGAGATTCCTCCCTTTGACCCATTTAGAGGTGGGTTGGTTTTTTTCCCTATCTGATTTTTCACCCTCCTTCTTCCTCCAAACAGCAGTTCCATAGGTGGCTTCTGTTGGCACTTACTCATTTTCCTCTTTTGAGACAGTGCTGTAACATTCAAGTGGGGCCAGCAATCAGCTGGGGCGAGGAAGCTGCACTCCTTGGCGATTTTGTAGCAGGCTGGACAGAAGTGCTGTGGGAAGGAGATGTCTCCTCTGCCCTGGGCTTGCACCTTCTTGGACAGCCCTATGTGTCCAGGGGTCAGGGCAGTGATCTTTGAAGGATCATAATAGACAGGAGCAGTTCAGGGAAGGGTCTCTGACTGCAGCTGTGGAAGCATTATGACATGGAAACCCTCAGTGAGCAACTGGCAGGAGATGATGAAAGAACAGGGCTCCTCCTCATGAACACAAAGGAGGGACAAAATTCAAGACAGCCAGTGGGATGTAGGAAGAGGCAAAAGTTTTATAAAAGGTGATTTCTTAAGTAGCATAACCAAGCTTTGGTGGACCAGCTCATAGGATTTTTTATATTAATTTAATATAAAAGCACAGAGGTAACTTAGTGAGAACAGAGCAGAAAAAGAAAGAAGCCTTGTCCATGTGGCCCAGGTAAACACATTTTGGGGACTCAAAGAAGGTTGCTGCTGCTGTAAACCTTTGCCAGTGCTTAAAGATGGAGCAGGACGTCAGCAGCTCCATGGTGTGGGGATTTGGCTGCTCCTTACTGGTGAGGGAAAGCCTTTAACCAGTCAGGCTGAAGTGTTAACCAGTCTGCTTCGTGTCACCTGTCTTAAGGCAGCTGGTGCAATTAAGACCAGTAGAAGAATGATGAGAGCTCAGCCAAACCCAGGGAGGATAGAAGGCAACCATGAGAAATTTTCACATTGATAAGGCCTGATGAGCTTTATCCAGGGCTGCTAAAAAGGTGATGGATGTCACCGAAGCTTTATTGCATTAGCAGATACTCTGGAGAACTTTGGGAGGCACTGAAGAGTGCAGTGGAGCAAATGAAACACCTGTGCTGAGAAAGGAGGGAAGGAAGAGTCGGGAAATTACAGAGGAGCTCGATTTCCACCCCAGGAAATTCAGGAACCCACACTGAAACAACATGTGTGTGAGCACCTGTGGGATAATAAGGAGAATAGAGGCAGCTGACATGGATTTGTCAAGAACAAATCAAGTCAGATAAATCTTCTTTGTTCTTATGACAAGTTAACAGGCTGTACGGATATTGTGGAACAGGTTGATGTCATCTATCTTGATTTTTCGAAGGGCTTTGGAAACTCTGTGTCATTCTCATCAGAGTCAGAAGAACATGGTCTAAGTGAGCCACGTTAGGGTGAGAGCAGAGCTGGCGGAATTACAGTTCCCAGGGAGCTGCCAGCTGTGGTAGGTGGCTGCCCTGGGGCTCTCCAGGGCTCATTGCTGTATTTCAGTCTTTTATTTTGATTGTTTTCAATGAGAATCTGGCAGATTTGTTCATTAAATCAGCAGATAACATCAGACTGGGAGGGACCTGAAGTATGCTGGAGGATTAGAGTATGAGCTGAATGTAATTAATAGAGTCTGGGGTAAAAAAATAAAAAAAAAAAAGAAAAAACAGGTGAAATTTGATAGGGACAAAGAGAAGATGTTGGGCTTAGTAGGGAAGATGCAGAGGGTCTTCATGAGAGAATTAAATGGGGCCAGGGCAGTTCAAGAGCTACTGACTGTCAGCAGAGCCTGGCAACTGTGAAAAAGGCATAATTGTGCTGACAGGTACAAATAGGAGAATAGTTTGCAGGCCAGAAGAATTAAATCCATGGGCTTTAGTCAGTGTCAGGAAGGCCACAGCTGGGCTCTGTCCTAATGCAGGTGCCCCTCTTCCAGAAGGGAGCAATGCCCAGAGCTACAGCCAGCACGGGAGACTTGCTTTGGCCTAAGAGACAGCACCTTGGAGTGGAAAGAATGGCAGGTCTCAGATCATAGAATGGTGGGGGTTGGAAGGGACCTCTGGAGATCGAGTCCAACCCCCCTGCCAGAGCAGGGTCACCCAGGGCAGCCCACACAGGAACAGAGCCAGGTGGGTTTTGGAAAGTCTCCAGAGAAGGAGACTCCACAGCCTCTCTGGGCAGCCTGTGCCAGGCTCTGTCACCCTCACAGGAAAGAAGTTCCTCCTAATGTGGAGGTGAAACCTCCTCTGCTCCAGTTTATCCTCATTGTTCCTTTTCCTATTGCTGGTCACTACAGAGCACAGATTGGCTCCTTCCATCTGATATTTATAGGCATTAATAAGAGCCCCTCTCACTCTTCTCCTCTCCAGACCAAACAGTCCCAGTTTCCTCAGCCTTTCTTCAGAGGGGAGATGGTGAAGATCATTGTGAGAAATGGCTGTACTGACCTAGTCTGCCTGTAAGGTTAGATGAGAAACCAAGGGCTGAAATTGCAGCCTAGCCTGATGGTGCAGAAATTGGCTGCCTGAGGTGGCCTGGGGACAGGATGGAAAAACAACTGTGGGGAAGGTCCTGGCTGAGCTGACTCCACCTTGGGGCAAGTGCAACAAGGGGATGGGATGGCCCCTCAGGGCTGCTTCTGCCTCATTCTTCTGTGGTTTGCTCTGGTGTTAGGCCACAGACCTCTCCTGGAGCAAGAATTATGGCCACTCCTTAAGGTATAAACAGGTTTTTTCTTCAATTATGGTTGCTTTTAAGGCAACTGGCTTCCTGAAGCCTGGGGAAACCAGTCTGGCGAGTTCATCTGCCAAGGGAGGGTTTCTGATAGTGGTATGTCCCTGAGAGTTTTTGAACTTGCTTTAAGTGTACCTCCTTTCTGTTGACACCTCTAGAGAGGATGTCCCTTATCCTTTTTTTCCTCTCTCATTCTGAAGATTAGGGCAGTTGTAGAGCTCAAATCCTGACCCACCATTAACTGGGCAGAGCACTGTGAGCTGCGCTGGATTGTTTGGGGTGGGTATTCTCAAATCCAGTAAAACTGGTTGCTTTTCCCCAATGTATCTGCCTGTAATGAGCCCAGGTGAAACATCAGAAGGCAGCTCTCAGAATGTGAACAAGTGGATTAATTTAATATCTTTGAGTGTGTTTACTGAGACTCACCTCTCCCTTTGTCATGCACAGCACAGTAAGGCTGCTATAGGTTTCTCTGTTATTTCTGTAATTTATTTCACAGTACCTGCAGCAGATGCTGAGCTTGATTGTGTTCTTGTCAGCAGGTTTTGATTATTTTTCTCAGAATTGGTAACTGGTTGGGGCAGTTCAGGAGTGTGGTTTTTTTGTCCCTTTGCTGTTAGACTGGTTGAGCAGAAACAAGCAGGTAGCCAAGTTCCCATGTCAGGTACTTGGTGTGCACGTTGCTCAATACAACTGATCCCTGAGTGGGGACTTGGATCCTCCCTGTGATGTCTCTGGAGCTTACACACTATGGATCTTTTTGTTTTGATTTGGTCCTATGCTGAAAAAATGTCTCTGAGCTGGAAGTTACTCTTCACGCAGCCTGTTTAAACCCAACAATAATACCATCTCCAACATGACACAAGCTCTCTTAAAAGGGAGGGTTAGGGCCACTAAATAGAAGCTGATGCCCTTAACTGTGGTGAATTTTTCTACTTACTCTCTTGCTACTGAATCAAAAACTCTTGACTTCTTTGATGTAGTCTTGTTGAGACAGAAGCTCTACAATCTTCTCCCCAGTTAAACCACATCCTCCTGTCACCAGGTAGACCCAGGCTCTACCCATTCCTGAAGATGTTTTTGTGGTTGAAGAGTAGAGGGAAGGTTGCTGCCAAGATCCTCTCATGTGCTGTTAATCACTCAGCCAATATGTTTTCTGAACTGAGTCTAAAGTTTGACTGTCATATAAAGATACTGTCTGACCATTACAGAGTTACAAAAACCTTGTTCCCATGCCCTAGTGAATTTGGGTAGATGGTGTAGAGCAGCAGCTCTATCCAGTGCTGGGTTCTTCTGTGTGCAGTGCAGGCAATAAATAGGGTAACACAACCTCCCTACTTACTTTATATACTATGTACAGTTTAGTATTTGCCTTTCTGACCACAGTTGTGCTTGGGAAGCTCAGAACTGCTTTGTTCCTGAGACAGGGTTTCTGCTTCCCCATTCCCAGTTCCCCCATGATGAGTTATAGATGTTGATCCAGGCTGCACTGTGGTGGGACACACACACTCCTGGGAACCCTTCCCTGGTCACATCCAACAAGCTGAGACGTGGGGAGCCACGTTCTTGATGTAGAGAATAATCTTGTCAGGGCCGTTCTTACCTCAGAGTCACTGCTTGTCTGGCTCTAAAGAGAGCAGGAGAGCAACCTGCTGCTGAGTGTGGGCAATGAAGAGTTAAGGCAGTGCAGTCAAAGAGAAACTGGGGTTCGTTGGTGAATGTGTGTATATATATCTATATCTCTTTTAATCAGCCCCTGCTAGAGGCTCAATCTGTTCAGCTCTGCCATTGATTTTCCCCGTGCTGCGCTAAGCGCCAGGCCGGGTCCCTTTGCTGTGATTACAATCAGTGGCCATAATGGCCCAGAGACCAACATGGGCCTGATGCTAATTTGGTGCTTGGCAGACCAGCCCAGCCACAAACGTCCCAAAAAATTAATTTAGCCTTTTATCCAGCAACTCCCAATCTGTACAGTAGTGATTAACAGAACTGCTTTCCCTCGGAGGACTTTTTTCTGCAAGGATAAATATATCAGAGTTGGAGGTGTTAGGACACAAAAACCAAGATAAATACACCCTGAGAGACCCAGAGAAGTGCTGCATGGGAATGTTTGGCATCAAGTAACCTTGAGTACGTCCTCATCAGTGATACAAAAAGTGGTATGAAACAGAGGCCTTGATGCTGTGGTCGTTTCTCAGTGTTTACAAGACTTTGCCTTTGCTGTAATATTGGTATCTGCATATCTGCAGTGTAATCTGATCATGGAGGGGGGCTGGGAATTGGCTGTGATTTATACACCTCTTGTTTTCCTTTGGATATAAAAAGCAGACGTGATTCACAAAACAGAACTGTCAGGTTCTGTTCTGATGGAAGCAGCCCAGGATCTCTCCTGCAGCCAAGGCTCATGCAGAGTAAAGCCTCTGTGTGCAAAGAGGGAGCTGCATCCATACAGGTAGTTGCTCCCAAACTGGGTAGTTGTTCATACTGTAGGAAGGTTACAAATAAAACCCAAGTCCCTAACCAGATTCTCATCAAAGAGTTTGAATTGTCACAAGAGGTGATGATTCTGGGGGTCTCCCAGAGGCAAATTCAGAGAAAGCACTAAGTGGGCAAAGCTGCTTCTGGAGAAGCCAGATGCCCAGGAGGTACCAGGGGATGTCAGGAGGGGACCTGGGCAGCTCTTGGATTAGCCAACTCAACTCCCTTGAACTGGCAGAGCTTCACAGCCATGCAAGATGCTCCCAGCTGCCATTGCCTGAAGGCTTTACCCAGGCTGCTCTAGGCTCTGAAGGTGGGTTATGCCCCAGTATTTGGGGAGTGTGGCTGGGAGTGCAGAGTAGTGACAAGGCACAGTCTAGAGCCCAGCCCCAAGCCCCTGAGCTGGCAGTCATGCTTGCTGAAGCAGTCTAGAGATATCCACAGAAGAGTCTGTCCTGTCACGGGCAAGGAAACCATCAGATTTGGCTTTATACCCTGTATACCCCTCCACCTCATGGAAGATGACCAGCAGCAGGGTCTTCATGCATGATCTTGGTGAGCAGACCTGCAAACACAGAGTCAGAGAAAGTTGGGATGACAGAAAAGAAAAACAGACACTCTAATTTCAGGATGGAGTTTGTTTGAACTAGCTCTGAACCTTGCAAATCCAGGACACCTGACATCATATTCATTTACAGTATGTTTATTTCTCAGTGCATTACATGAAAGGTCTTTGGTATTTGTGGGTTCTTGAATACTGTTCCCACTCTGTTCTGTAAGAAAATGCTGAATACAAAACATTCCATATACAGTAACAAACCCCATAGCAAATAAAGAGCAATAAGATATTTTGAACACTAACATAGCAATATGAAAACAGATAAGTATCCATGCAAGAGGTGGAACAAACAGGTTGTGTTTACCACAAACAGTAGAGCCTGCCATAAATGACTTCATCCTGTCAGATGAGATTTGTGCTCTAAGTTAAGAAATTACACACAATGACTGCAAGATACTGCACATGGCTGCCCTTTAAAAGACCAACTGGTGGTAGAGCTTATTAGGATGAGAGAAGCTGGGACCATTTGCACACATAACAAAACACACTGATATAAATAAAAGAAAAATATACTGTGTAAAAATAACTAGTGAAAAAATTAACATTTCCTCCTATGGATGGGAATGTGCTTTGTGGACAACTGTAGCACCTTTGAATTGCTTGGTTTCAAAGCAATCACAGAAACCAAGTAGTTTAAACCCCTGTACCACCAAACACCAGACTGAAATGTAATCGTGAATTAAAAAGAAGCTGTAAACATGGAGGGGAATGGGTTGCCCATAAATCCTATCAAGGAGAAGCTCCAGAAGCTGATTGTCTGTTGAAGTCTTTGTCACAGTGGTCAGGGTCCTGCACTGAAATAGCTCATTGCAGGGACTGGGAGTGACCCCCAATCCCAGAGCCAAGCTCTCAGAGAGCCATGTGTGAGCTGTGCACTCTGCTCCACTGAAAGCAGCACCCATCCGTGCCAGCAGAACATCTGGATCTGATTTTTTTATGGCCTCTTCCTTTCAAAGTGGATGGCAAAGTTACTGCGGAGTTTGGTGGGAGAGCAGGTGAGAGCTCTTCTCTCTAGTTTATTCATATTTCCCTGGGTTGCTATCATTTCTTTACAGTAAGTGCAAATGCGATACTCTGGAGAGAAGCATTCCCTGCCCCCCAGGAGCACCAGACTGCTGGTGAGCATCAGGGTGCATGAATTGCAAAGAGTTTTGGTTGTGCAATGTGCTGCTGCTGCTGCTTCTGGTTAGCTCAAGGCAAGGAAAATGTGCTGCTACTACCAGCACCAATCCAAGTCAAAACCACGTTGGAGCTCAAAGAAACATTAAGAATTTCAAACAAGCCTTAGGAATAAAAAAGAAAGGAGAAGAACACACTATGGTATTGCACAGTATGCATGTAAGACAAAGCACTAAACATTTCAATTAAAATATATTTCTAAATGAGCACGCATTCAAAATAAATCCACCCTCTAAGTTACATAGACAAGGCAAGATGCATTATAGGTCCTGGCTAAAATGAATCTTCGTGTCCTGCCTAAGATGGAAAAATGTGGTTGGAGTGGTTTGCTTAGGCATGACCATCATTCAGGTCAGTGTGTGAGGCTGCATTCACCTTGAAAACCCAATGAAACTGGGACTGCACAACAGTGTGGGCCAACCCTTGTGCAAGTAAAGAGGAATGAAACCCCAGCTGAGAGAGGAAGTCCATTTGGTACAATCCTACTGTCACCCAAATTAAAGATACAGTACCACGTGAGAGAGAGGTGTAGCTACACAAAGCAAGAAGTGTGGGGAGAAAAAAGAATGATCTAGTTCATACAGAAACCTGGACAAGTCAGTAACTGCAATGGTTGCACCCCAAACTCAACCAGTCTTTTACAATTGACTTGGCCAGATTCATTTCATACAACTTCCATCAAATTTCCTTTCATCTTGCCAGGAATTTGTTTTAAATAATTCAAGACCCCCAAATCCTACTCAATATGAATGACTTGATGAGACCTCCTCATCAAGATAATTCAATAGCTTTGAATTCAGGAAGACAAACTTGGAGAAAGAAAAATTTCTCTTTTGATTCAGTGTAAAGGCTCTGAAAATGTCAAGGAAGTGAAAACAGCCCCATTGTGCTCCCCCTTCCCCAACCTCAACCCTGGAGCTACAGGAGCAGTGAAATCAAATTGTGCCATTTCCCTTTTTGAAGATTGCTTTGGTTTGGTTTAGTTAGTTCCTGAAACTGCCAGGAAGAAACTTTCTTGATGTGGCAAGTGACTACAGCTAGCACCAGCCTTCCCACTGCACACATCTAGACTGAACTGGGATTTCTCCTCAGGCTTCAGGGCCTGATTTTCCTACTGAGAGGCTACCTACTGAAGTCTCCTGGAAGCCACCAGCTATGTCTTGTAATGTCCAGGTGATCTGGACCAAGCTGGTCCCTATTCCACAAGGAGGTAATCAAGTATTTCTCAATTCCTACATGGTAATCAGCATGTAACTGGGGAAACATTCTTTTTTGTGTGTGTTTAATTTTTAAATGGAGAGTTTATTCCAAGAATGTCTCAGTGGCTGCACCACACTTTGCTGACCATCAACAGAGCTGGTGCCCTTGTGGCAGTGAGTGGAGGGGCAGGGGCTGCTGTGCAGGACCTGTTGGCAAGTCAAGCTGCTTGAGTTTGTGAGTGGTTTTAGGCTGAGAGCTGGTTGCCAGCCTTCTTGAAGACATCAATTTAATCCAGCATCATTTATACACATACTACCATTAGTTAGCACTGGATTTAGAGCTAGTGCTGGATTTGAAACTTAAGAGGGATTCCAGGAGCCTTTATTTCATTTCTCCCCAAAGGGTTACAAATGCAGGATGGCTGCTTGAGCTCAGTCACCGGCTTGGCTTGGGCAGCTTCACTTATTTTCCTGTCTTCTGCCTGAGTGTCCCTCCAGCTGTAATGCAGAGTGCAGGCAGGCAGAGGAATGATGCAGCCTGAAGCACCAGCTCTTGGCAACTCTCTGCAGTCACTTCAAATGTTGGGAGTCTTGGGGAAAGAGAGCACCTGACTGTACCTTGCCTTCAGCTCCCCAGACTTCTGTAACACTTTGGGCTTGTTGCTTTGAAATAGCCGAAGGAAAACTTGAGCCTGGGGAAGAACAACCTGAGCTATGTGGGGTGACTCCTGAATGAGCTGCACAACTGGTGGTGTCAGCCAAGCCCATGCAGCCCCCACACCAGCTTCACCCAAGGCTGTTCATTATTCAGCTGTACAGCAGTTAAAAAAAAAACCTTCTGGTTGAGGGCAGGTTTCTGGTGCTTGCTCAGCATCAACTGACACCATCCAGGGAGATGGGTGGGTCGCTAAAGACCAGGGCCAAATAAAGAGATCAGTGAATTCAGCCATCCTGAAGCAGTCTGTAACCTGCTCTCTTCTGAAACGCTTCAGAGGTAAGATCTGGATGTTCTGATGTCTCTTTAGTCTACATGTTTTACTGTGGGGATAGAAAATCTAATGTGTGGCTAATGTTGGGCTAGCAGAACTCCATGTTTTTTGGGCAGAAATATTGTAGCAGTACAGGTTTGCCTTTTTCAGATAGCTGTATCTTGCACTAGGAACCAGATAAATATGACCAATTTGCTTGACTAACTCCATAAAATGACAAACACAAGCTCAATTTGCTCATTTTTTGTCCTGGGCTGAATTTAAAACCTGTCAGGACATGGTGGGAGGAAGGGAATTATTAAAAAAAAAACCAACAAAACAAACTATTACTGCTGGTTCTGTTGATTAGTCTCTCCCTTTCTAAAATAATCACTGTCTACAATAATGACATCAACTTGTCCCATTTAGTTTGCACAGCAGGTGTAGTGATTCATTTGTCACTGAAGGGCAGGTTCAACTTCTTCACTATGGAGCTGGGACTTCCCCCCCAGATATTGCAAAAAGTAAAATGACTTTGTCTTGAACTCCCAGTGCAAGATAAGCTCTTGACAAGGCTCTCATTCCTTAGGCTGTGGTTTGCTATTAGACTTTGCCCAGATTCAAACGGCAAGGCTTTAGTCACAAGATAAAAATGAAAACACTGTAAAAACATCTTTCCTTATTGATGTAGGATTAAGAAACTTTGGCAAAAGATCCTTTTCTGAGAACTGTTATTGCTACTGCTTAAATTATCTCTGGATGTACTCACAAGCTGAACACAATATGGGAAAATTCTTGCACAATTCCAGCACTTCTTATACAAACTGCTCTGTATTTTCACAGAAAGAGTCTAATCTTGCTGAAAGTAGGAAGTCAATGTTGCCACGGACATTTACATCAAAAGTCCTTGCTCAGCCAACCACAAATGGAAAGAATACCACTCACATGCAATTAGCAACATGAAAAGCCAAGATTTTGATGCTAAATTCCAAAAAGCAACCTTAATTTTCAGAGTAATGGTTTTAAACATTCTCTGGATTTTCCAATTTGTCCTTTGCTTACAAGAAATCCTTGTAGGTGAAAAGGCTTTAATGGCCTATGGATGGAAGTGGTATCTTCAACTGGAAGTCAGCCTGACACCCCCACATGAAATAAAAGCAGATGCCAGCAACGATACCAATGGACAAGGGTAGGGCTTGGTTTTGAGTGTAGAGGGGACTGATTGTCTCAGCCAGTTAAGCAGTGCTTTAAATGAGGAACTTTTAAGGGCAGTGAGGAGATAAGGAGAGGATTAAAAACAAGACACAATCAGGAGGTGCCATCTTATAGACAGCTTCAGAGGCCACCTGCCACTGGGTATTCCAAAGGCAAAACCAACAAAACCAAGAAAAATGTTCCTAAGACCCTCTGAGCTATGGATGAGACATGCCCTGCAGAGTATTGGCCAGATAAGGAAACTCGAGTGCCAACACTGCAGCCTCCTACCCACTTCATCTGCACTCTGCAATTAAGCACTGGGATACTGTATCTTTAACTAGTGAACAGGCACAGAGAACACACAGATGCTCCTACTTCATCCTGTTGCTTCTCCTTCTGACTTCACCATCATCCAGCAGTGAAGAGAGGATCTGGTGGGCCTGTGGCTGCTGGGGTCCTCCACGCTTGATCTTGATGCTGGATCGCAGAGGGGAGCCGGGGATCACATCCTGACCAGAGCCTGGCTCAATGGAAGATAAAGAGTCTGTAAGGAGAAAAAGTCACGGGAGAGCACTATTTAAAAGAGGAGGCTAAGGAAAGAGCAAATGGGCCCTTCTGAGTGATACCTCCTCTGGAAGATGTCCCTCCTGTTGTCTCTCCATCCAGCAAACAACTGTGGTGCTGACATGTTTGCTGCTAGCTCCTCTGGTAAGTCTTTTTCTTCTGCTGCCTAAACTCTTTGGGGCAGATGCTGTCACTGCACGTGGCCCAACAGCTCCTGTTCCCAATTGAAACTCCATTTCTAAAGTGCTGTTTTATTGGTTATAAATTTGCTTGAGCTAAGGCTGCTACTCGGCATTACCCACAGATTCCTGCTATTGAAGGGTGAGGCCAAGAGGTGACTGGGAAGAGCTGCTCCTGAGGATCTGAGTACCATTTCACTCCAACAAAGGAGGGCACTTCAGGGCACTGAACAGATTGATTGATCCACGCTAGGCTACAGCCAAAGTGGCAATAAAGCTGGGAATAAATATTAGCTGCCCACAGCTTGCCTCGTGGTAACACACACAACTCCTCCTCCTCCTGCACCCTGCCCCACGAGGCTAAATACACATTTGACTACAGCCACCCCTTTATCTTCCCAGCAGTCAGAAACATGCCAATAACTCAATGCTGTTTCATCATTTTTAAACATCCTAGTTTCTCCTTCCTTCTGCCTTTGCAGATGAACATTTGCTTGTTTCCCTGCCAGGAGCCCAACCTCAGAAGCCAGCTGCCCAGTTTGATCCCACAAGGCAGTGTTCCCAGTTTGAGTGAGCGTGGAACCGACCGCTGCTCCCGGGCTAGACAATCTCACCCTGCCCTCCCACTGCAGAGTTTGTTTGCTGGGATGTTTTGCCTTGTTGCTTGGGTGGCTGTGGTTTTGGACTGGAGTTTCTCTGGAAAATGAGAGCATGTGAGTGGCATTTCTGCGTGGGTCTTGAAAGCCAGGCTGAGTCAGGCTGCCCAGGAACCCGCCGTAAAACCCCTCACACCTCCAGTGGGAAGGTGACCAGTCAGTGCTGGGCAGTTTAAATTTGTGTGCTGCCTTCCAGTGCAGGGATGTCTGTGCTCAAGGATATTCTGTTTTGTTATTTTATATCCTTTTCTGGTTTTGTTGTGTGTGTGTGTATTATTTAACCATATACATGTAAAGGGATGAACATAATTGCTCAAGGGAAAAATGCCTTACTTTCCAAGTGCTCTTTCTAAACAGTATTTTTGTAGGGCCTAAAATATGTCATAACTTAAAGAATGGAACTATTTCAAAAGCAGAGTTAAAAAACCATCGTCTATCCAGTTATATATAAAAAGAACTATTTCTATAAAGCCATACACTAAAGCTGTTTAAATAGAGTCTTAACTATACTGTACAATTTATTAATTATCCACCCATTTTTGCTGATGCAGTTACACCAGTACAGAAGTACACACGGGTATAAATAACTTGCCTCCATCCCCAGCAATAACAGAAAATACATTTATGTCAGTAAAAATGGTTTGCCAAAATGACCCATTTCAAAATAACAGCAGCATGTGCCTTGTGGCTGCTGCACTGCCAAAGAGTCTAAAAGAGCTGGGCAGCTCTGCAGGGGGAGAATTCCCTAGTCCAAGCCCTCCAGTCTTTCCTGAGACGCTGACTTTTTGTTTTATACTGGTATAAATGAAGGTAGAAAGTAAATGGTGATGGAGAGCCAGGCCCTGGCTTCTGTTCTTATGGACTGTGTTCTCCTTCCCCTGTGATGGCAAACAGAAAACTGCAAATCTACCTGAACAAAGGACACGTGAGACTTTCTTTACATCTGGTGGTCAAAGGACTTGTAAGACTTTCTTTATATCTGCTTGTCAAATAGTTTTTATGGAAGTTACAGCACCAAGATGTTCAGGGATCACTGGTTTTCAGGGGAGCATTTGGGCTTTCTCTGTGAAATACAATGCTACACAAGAGAGGGCCTTGGTGGTGTTAAGAGTGACTTGGAAGACACTATTAACAGGATTAAATGATCTGGCCTAAAGACTTGAATAAGCAGCTCCCTGGGAAGCTGGTAGATGATCTGTGCCACATGGCTTGAGCTGCTGCTCGTGACTTGGCTTTCTGCATTGTAATAAAAATTAATGTAGGGGTCATTTCACCTGCTACTGTAAAGCCAGAGGAAATAGTGCTGTTGGTAGAAGCTCTAGGTCCTCACCAGTTCTTTAAGTGTTGTCGGGTACCTAGTTTTGAACACTTGGCTGAAACAGATACTAGACAGATAGTTTAGACTGGGAGGGTGTTTAACCATCAAGCAGCTGCTGGAACAGAGCCTGCAGCTGTCTGGATAAAGCAAACCAACGAGGCTTACCATGAATTCCTATCATGTGCTCAAGAATTAATACCCGCTCAGCTAAAATCTTCAGAGCTTCTCGAAGCTGCTGGACACCTTCCCCCTGCAAGAAGGAAAAGAAAACTAACATTGGAATATCTTGCAGAATAGGTTTCTTGGTCATAATGTTCCCTCCATAATGCCAAACTACACAGTGTGAATGTTCAGAGGAGAAAAGATGTGAAAAGGGGTGTCAAGCTGCAAGGGCTAAGTAGGAATCCAGGAAAAATCCCTATGGAAAGGAAAACTCAGGTACAGGCCACGTTTGCAGAGCCTCTGATCCACAGTTTGGTTCCTGCTCCTGCAGTGGGCCAAACAAACCCAGGCTGCATATTCCTGTCAAACCTTTATCACACATTACATAAATAACTCTGCTGACCTGGAGAACATGTCCTGTTCTCACCTGACATTCATTCTGAACACCAGTGGGGCCACCTGGGTCTTCTCCCAAGAAACTGGGACGTTTGGGTAGCACCATCCTGTTCCTCCCTCATAAACTGGAACAATGACATGCAAGAGCATCCTGATGGGCTTCATGCTGTCTCTTGCAAAGCTCCTAGGTGGGCCACATGCTGCCTGAAGCCCACACACATGCTTTCATGTATGTTACCCCCATTGCCTTAGATAGGGGCTTGAAGGGACAAGATGGCTGTTGGGAAGTATTTTAGGGTAGAAGAGCAGATATGTGAGGAATGAATTCTTTACTGTGAGGGTGGTGAGACACTGGAACAGGTTGCCCAGTGAAGTTGTGGATATTCCATCACTGGACATGTTCAAGGCCTGGTTGAGTGGGGCTTTGGGCAACCTGGTCTAGTGGCAGGTGTCCCTGCCCATGGCGGGGGGGGGGGGGGGGGGGGGCGTTGGAATTTGATGATCTTTCAGATCCCTTCCAATGCAAACTGTTCTATGAGTCTAACTCCAGCTCTCTGCACATACAGTTTGATCTCTTCTGGGAGTCTGTCCTTGAGCGTGGAGGGGGGACAGTTAGGTGGCAATTCCCTACCCTATAGCAGCTCTGTGTGGCAGAACAACCCCTGAGGACTGAGGAGCTGGTCAGAGAGCATGATGAGAAGGGCAGCTGACAACATGGACAAGGAAATTTTCAAGACCAGGATTTCTAGCACGTATAAAATCAAACCCAAGGTTGAAATCACCTCCTTTTACTGTGGGCAGGACCACTGCCCTCCACAAAGCACCCGGAATATGGTTGAAGGACAGTAAAGAGACAAAAGGGAGGTAAACCAACAGTAGAAATACATGCTTACATCAGCACCTTTGTCAC
Organism: Ceyx cyanopectus; assembly: GCA_013401355.1. NCBI lineage: Eukaryota > Metazoa > Chordata > Aves > Coraciiformes > Alcedinidae > Ceyx > Ceyx cyanopectus. Next base: position 21,084 of record VYZU01033233.1, on the reverse strand, counting down.
CTTCCTCACCCTTCTTGCCTGGTTCACCCTAAAACAGACAAGGAACAGAAATTTGTTTTCATGTTGCTGAGGACCACGCCCAGGATCACTTGCATCCCTTCCCTCCAAAGGAGCCAATTAAAGACAGAAGTGTTTCACCAGCAGAAAACTGACTCTGACACTTCACACAGAGCTCTGCCCTGGCTCCCACAAGCTTCCCAGGAGGTCAACACTGTGTCTAACATGGCCAGGAGTGGCCAAGCTGCAGGAGGGGCTGGCTGCTATGTCCTGGGCTCACAACAAGACTGTGTACATCTCCTGATGATCTCAATGAGCAATGCTTTTGTCCCACACTGTAAAATACTGTTCTCCTTCCCAAAACATGCACATACTCATCTTGATTTAGAACATAAAATCCTCCATCCTGCTTTCATTACTTAGTCACATCATTTTCTGCCTCTGAAGATGCTCATTAAGCTTTCCTTGAACAAAGATTCCTATGTGCTGTGAACATCTGCCTGGTGGTTCCCCCTAACCAGGAAGTTCTTGCATTTCTCAGATGACATGGAGACATTAAACCACAAGTGAAACATAAATCAAGGGAAAGGGCTAACAAAGTGGGGAATAAAATAGAGTGGAAATGCCTGGGCACCTCAGACTTGTTGGACATCCCTGAGATATCCACAAAGCAGGGCTAGGTGCTGACAAAAAGGTTGTATGAATCATACAGAAGGATAAGATGCCATTAAGGAAGAGAGAAGAGAACCCTCCCAGAGGACCGAGGACATTCCTGGATGCTGCCAGCCAAAAAATCCCACTTGCCCCACTGGCTCACTTTCAGCCAACCTTCATCTCCACCAGTTTCATTTCCCTCACCATGTCTGACAGTGCTGATGTTCCCTGTGTGCATCTGTTCAGGTACTTGCCAGGAAATCATTTGGAGACATTTCTTAATCTCATTAAAGGGTTTCCAGCTCAGCTTGGCAGATCAAGGAGCAAGAGGGAGTTAAGAGCAGCTGCTGTACTTTGGCCTGTCTAATAGTGCCCATCTTTGGGCTCTGGTAGTGTCAGGAACCCCATGGGGTGGGGAGGGGGCTTCTGTCTGCCAAGGTGTGCGATCTGCAAGCAAAGCACATCTCCTCTGTCAGTGTGACACCCTCCAGAACTATGCTGAATACCCAGGAAGACCTTGTTTCATTTGCAGAGGAATATGTTAAGGTGACGTTGCCTATGGAACTAATGTCTAAGCTGGAGCCAGTTGACCTGAGCATTGCACTGGAGTGAGCTGGTGGAGCCAGCTGCAGCCCAGCTACGTGGCACTGTTGGTGCCAGGCAGGCACCAAAACCCATCTGAGTCTTGCACGCCCATCACTACATCACTTACAGGAAATCCCTTAATGCCCCTCTCTCCAGTCAGACCTGCTTGCCCCTGTTGGAAATAAAGTAAGTGTCATTAGGAGATACTTTTCCATTTGACAAGAACATAGTGTAATTTCTACCAGTGGAATTAAGATGGCTTAATGAAAAACCTTACACTTGGGATAATAATAATAAAAAATTTCCTCTCCCTTGACATTATCACTTAGAGACAGCAAAAGGGGGTCATGGTTTCCTGTCAAGTATCAGCTCCAAATCCCCTCACACTTTGGAGCAGTTTGGTTTGAGACAGAGCTACTCAGCTCTCTACCCTCTCAGTAAGATGATTAGCAATTTTTTGCACTTTTCCAGCAGTCAGTTACATTACACCAGGAAGGAATCTGCCTGGAGATTTGTTTCTTACAGAGATACCACATTCTTTTCTCTAGTAAAACTGATGCGCTGATGCTGCCCCGGACAGCAAACAGAGCCCAGTATTCCCACTGATTTGGTCTGCCTCCTGCTCCACAAACACATCCTTGTGTTAGCCCCAACAGCTACTGAGCAAAACACAGGTATAATATTTGGTTTGTTTCATTTTCCTGGTGTGCTAATTTTCACAGTGTTCTCAGTGTTTTGTTCTGGTTTTGTTTCTCTTTTTTAAACAAACATTTGGAAATGGTACGTGTTGGTTTGGGGTGGAATAAAGTGCCATTCAACTGAACATCTTTTTTCCCCCTCTATTTTCCTCCACAGCGTTGGTTGCCCACCCTGGAGCACAGTGGGGCAGAGCAGAATCCCTGATGAGGAGAACAGCTACAGACTATCTAATGAGAAACCAGGAGCTTGGGAAGAGGAGGTAAAATTTAAAAGCACCTTTAGAAATCCACTGATGAAACAGCCACATATTTAACCCATCTCTTCCTAGACATACACAGAAACAAACCCATCCTTTTCCTCCCTCCCAAAACCACTGAGCTGACAGCAGCTTTTTGCAGCCTTTTACAGCAAGCGAATGCTGCTTGGCTTTTGTGTCCATCAAACTGCTGCTTTGTATAAAACCCAGGGGCCTTGGGCATCTCCCAGAGCTCAGTGCAGAGAGCTGCACCCTGCTCAGAGAGCATCTGGCCAGCACTGGACAAAGGTCCACATGGGCAGGGAGAGAGCTGGGAGGAAGGCCCAGTTTGTCAGGTGCTCTGAGCATCTTCAAAGGCAAATACTTGGGATTCTGCACTGGCAGGAGGGAGGCCTGTGAAAAAACACAGGCAAAGCAGGGCGAGGAGACATAACAACGCACTCAAAATACATAAACAGGCTGTTCTCTGTGTCCAAGGGGAAGAGAAGAGGATGTTATCAGCTTAAAGGGGATCAAAGGATATTTAGGCTGGATGTCAGAAATATCTTTTATGCCAGGCCCTCACTAGCTGTGCCGCTGAAGACTGCCTGGAGATGATGCAGTGTATCCCTCACCGGCACTGCTTAAGGAGGAGATGAACAGAGGCTGCTGGTGAGAGGCACTCGCACAGACATGCCAGCCAGAGGATGTGCTCAGACTGCTTCAGGTCTCTTCTACATCTGTTCTCTCTGAGATTAAGCAGGAAGAATGTCTAATAACATCTTCTCCAATCTCAACAGATACTGTAAAGCCTCCTCTGCTTTTCTTTGCAGCTGCACAGCTCCTCCGCTCCGTGTAAAGCCAGCTCTAATTTGGATCCAGCAAACCCCAAACTGCAGCATGGCGTTGTCAAAACCTGCATTCAGACCCACACTCACTAAAGACAAAAAGCACACAGAACATCCTACAGAAATTCTGCCAGAAAAAGCAATAAGCTTCACTTTCCACACTAACAGAGGAAGGAGAAGAAAGAGAATTTCTTTTTTTCTACTTAGCAAGACATTCTGAGATTTGAAAATCTCTTTTGTCCCAAACCTAGAAGGGTTACAGTTCTGAATATCGAACAGGGGAGGAAAAAAATCAAAGTCTAAAGGATATTTCTGCACTGAATAGACAGTGCAACAAAGCTTTTGAAGTAAGTCTAATCTTAGCACTATAGTCAACCACTAACTAAAGGAAAATGTTAAATGAATCATTGAGGAAAAGCACTTATCAGTTTCCTGCATGGAAACTTGATGCTTTGCCATATACCATGTTTTTTTTTTAAACAGAAAATTAACATTTAACAGTGATCAGCTGATGATGTTCTGAAATCCCATCAGTTAAGACTTTGCTCACCATCAGAACCTTCAACTCAAGTCCCAGCAATGTGCCAGTGCCTAACCTATTAGTAAAGCCAACATGTGCCCCAAGTGGCTGATCTGCACAAGGGAACATTAAGGAAAAAAAGTCTAACGAGTCACTTAAAATGGTCTCTTTCAGGGACTCTTTCAATGACTCTGCAAGTCATTTCTTATGTAAGAACAGGAATCAAGCACCCAAAACATGTGCACAGGTACTACAAGAAAATGGAGCATTTAAAAACTCCATCCTCAGATATCCCCTGCTCCTTGGCATGAAGAGCCTCAGGAGGGAATGAAACAAGCCAGCTGGACGTGCTCTCCTTGCACACTGTCTGGACAGAGGAGCACAGTTTAAGTTTCAGACATCCCTCTGTCTTTTGGATTGGAAGAGTGAGTAGAAATGAAGAAGAGGAGATGGTGTCATATGAGGGAAACATGTCATCTGCAGTCACCCATTTGCAGGTGGCAGGCTCCACATTCACCTCCATCTATCTATGTGACAGTAAAAGCATCACCTGTAAGAGAAAGGAACTTGTTCCTACAGCTGTAGCTCAAGGCTGTGTCAATGCAGCCATCACTGTAGATTTCCATCAGTTCAGAGCTATCAACCAATATTTTTATCTTTTCTTCTTTGACTCTCCTCCACAGTAGGGGCTTAGTGACAGTCCACAGCCCATCTGTGCCCAGTTCTACATTTTGCAGATCTGATTTTTTAATGATCCTCCACCAGATACTATCTTCTCAAATGATTTTGGCTCCTGGTATATTCTAGTATAGCCTACTAGGATTTGAAAGACCTTTTGGAGAGAAAGCTGAACAGAAGGAGATGAAGGCCCAAATGCCATTTTGAAACCCTTCCTGCTGCTTGAATTCTGTACTGGGAATCTGACACATTTATATCCTTGATAGATTTTACTTTGGTGTTTCCTAAACTTCACCAGTTTGAAAATATCATTCAAAACAGCCCTTCTATCCATGTTTGGTTATTAGCACCTGACAACCTCTCAAGAGCTGAGCTATAGCACATAAACATAACAAGAACATCATTTCAATATTCTAAATACATTCAGAACATCATTTGATCTCGGGAATGGCTTTGGTTCAGGAAAGGTGTGATGACCCAAAATATTCCATGCTAAAGAGCTTTAGTTGGCAGAAGAAAGTCAATCTCCACAAGCCTTTATATACCGTGTATTTGCTACCTGAGTCTCTTCAGGGACCACCAGACTTTGCAAGTGACTCGACCCTTTATCTCTAAACCAGCAGCTTGGTTCTTGCAGGAGACCTAGAAACTCTACATTGAAAACTGTTGATAGCTGTAGTCACAGGGAATGTGAAAGACCTATGTTGTGTGTAATTTCTGAGGCACCAGCCCAGGTGTTGCTGGGACTCTGTGTATGTAAACCTTACTCTCTCTCCTCGGTCTCCTTTGGAGCCTTTTGGTCCAGGTTGTCCTGGAGAGCCTGGTAACCCCTAGAAGAGATGAAGAACAAGAAGGAATTAATTTCTACTGCACATCCTTTATGTAAGTGCAGTGAATACATCTCCCAGTGAGCCTCAGATCCTCAAAACCTCATACACCTATTAAGCAGTCAGGCTAGATTCAATTTTACCCTCAAGCAACAACAATGGAAGCAATGTTTGCAGAGATCCCAAGACCTACAGTGTCTGCATATCCTTCTGTTTGGGTCTTTTAATGCACTACAAGCTACTTGTGTAACATTTTTTAAGGGGTTGGTATGACCAGGCTAGTTGTTGTCCTTGGTAAGCAGGAATAAATGAATATACTAATAGTATGGTTAGCTTAAAAATCCCCACTACTTTCCCCCTCTTCATAATTGCCTCAGTGGGTGGCATGAATAGGCATACATACCTGAAAATTAATTGGATTGTGCAGTGAAAATTATTTTGAAGCTATTCACTCACCCTAATAAACAATTTTCAAATTAAGCCCAATCTCTACTAATAATTTTGCTCCCTGGGTTGAACCAATCTATAAAGCAGTCACCAACAGCTAAGAGGGGCATAGTCTCCAGATCCCTACTAATTGAACTGCTTTGCAGAAATCAATCCAATTTCTTAACTTATCCACCCGGTGCAGCCACAGCTATAAACCAGACAGGGAGGAACATTATTGTTTGTTTTTATTCAGCACATCAGCTCCCCATGATCATATGCAAGATGGTTTTTTCCACCTCAGGTGACTTGCACATCACCTTGGGGACTGCAGTAAACAAGATGCTACTGCTCTGCTCCAGACTGCTGGTGATTTAAGCCAACCTGCTTAGTAACAGCCCCCAGAACCCCCCATTTTAGCATCCAGAGAAATGGGATTTCGAGGCACAGCTTTGAGGAACCTCAACATCTGGTTAATCATAGAATGGTAGGGGTTGGAAGGGACCTCTGGAGATCATTGAGTCCAAGCCCCCCTGGCAGAGCAGGGGCACCCAGGGCAGCCCACACAGGAACAGAGTCAGGTGGGTTGGAATCTCTCCAGAGAAGGAGATTCCACAACCTCTCTGGGCAGCCTGTGCCAGGCTCTGCCACACAGTGAAGTTCTTCCTCATGTTGAGGTGGAACCTTCCATGCTCCAGTTTATCCCCATTGTTCTTTGTCCTATTGCTGAGCGCTACAAAGAAGAGGTTGGCTCCTTCTACTTGACACCCACCCTTCAGATATGTATAGATATTAATAAAAGCCCCTCTCAGTCTTCTGTTCTCCAGACTAACCAGCCCCAGATCCCTCTCTTTGCTTATAGTGGAGATGCTCAAGTCCCTTAATCATCCTTGTAGCCTCTGTTGGACTCTCTCCAGACCCCTGTCTCTAACAGCCCCCCAGAGACCCCCATTTTAGCATCCAGAGAAATGGGCTTTCGAGGCAGAGCTTTGAGGAGCCTCAATGTCTGGTTAAGTGACCCAGCAAGAATGGACATTAGTCCCTTAAAGGTCTAAAGGAGAAGCACTCTCCCAGTTTCAGCTGGGAGGAGGCAGTGCCCTCAGTTAACATGTTCCTCCTTGCCTGCAGTCAGCCCTAGCAGCTCACCACCAAGCCACAGAGTGACCTGGCCTCCAGCTTAGCTACATCTCATCTGGGCCCACAGAAGACTCAGAAACTCAGTCTTGATTCTGAAGGAAAACATGGGCTGCCAAATGAGGTAGGACACCAACCAGAACTGGCCCCACATCAAACAAGCAGCATGAACAAAGCTGAAGTGTCCACAAGCACCCTGTGCTCTCACCAGTGACTTTCAGGGGGTGACTACATGGGGACACTCAAGAACACTGAATTCCAAACATCTGTATTTATTAAAAAAAATAAATATTTAAAACATGTGCTGCACATGAGGAAGCCAGACTCTGCTACAGCCCTATTTATGAATTGTGAATTACCTTCTATTTAATCATGTTAAACTGCGTCTGTCATTCTGCTGCCAAGTTTCCCACCATGTTCCTACCTATCTGGAGTTTCTCATTGTCCTCCAGAGCATTCACTAATTGAAATGATTCTGCTACCCTGGCAAACTTACACTAACCTGCTGTCCATTGCTTCTTCAAACTGATTAGTAGATATAGAGTAAAAATCTCTAACTCCTAGCAATTCTGAATGTCTACTTATCAGGATCTAAAACACATCCCCCTGCTAAGTTACTTAACCTTTCTTTCTTTCTGTGATCTTCAGTCACTTTTATCTCTAGTCACATTAGGTTCCTTTGAAATACTTGATGTTACTGGTTTAAATCCACTCTTCCCAAAACTGGAGTCTCTTTGAATCAGCCAACCACAATTCTGAGTAGTTTGTCAGCTCACAATTCATCATGACTTCACTTCCATTTAACCAGCTTTTACCAGCCATGTGAGTGCTTATCATTAATTCTTTTGAGTGAATTTATCACACTCCATTATTAGTTCCCCCTCTATGATTTTATTCTATTGATAAATAATCAAACTGAAGGGAATTTGTGATTTTTGTCTTGAATAGAAAGGGCTATTTCTCAAAAGCCAGGCTTAACAAATTCACTTTGGTGAACTGGTTGAATTCCCAGTGATGCATTTTTGTTCTTTCTCTGTGTTCCACAGGAAACACAGTATTTTTCTATCAGTGTGTTAGTAAAGCCCATGTCAAATCCTTTGCATCAATTCAGGCCACAGTGAAATGTTTTGACACAGCAACAGTGAGATGTGTTGTTATGATTAAGGGAAAATCTGGAAAGCACAGCCACCTCAACCTCTCAATTCAGAATGAAAAAAGAGGTATTAAAATCACAGAATTTCAAGGGGAACAAAACATCAGATCTAAGACTTATAAAGCACTCTTTCTTTTTGTGCAATGAGAAGATGTTTCACACCAAATCCCCAACTTGCCCCTCACCCCCAAAGCACTAAAGCACCTTACTTGTGATCCAGGGACTCCCATCGGTCCTGGTGGCCCTTTGGGTCCTGATGCACCTGGTGGCCCTGGTGGGAGTCATCATTTGAGAGAATTTTTAAGGAGACTTACAAGGAAGGACCCTAAATTCCAAATATATGCACTTCCTCTGATTGTCCTGCTTCCTCTCTCAATGGGTGAGAGCCTTTGATCACAGGACTACAGCCAAAAGCTCCAGCACCCACTGGATTATTGGATACCCACACCCAATATAATAGATCCCTATGGCCCAGGGGAGATGTTAGAGCTCTGGGAGGAAAAAAAAAAGGTTGAACTAAGCATGAAGGACATCAGTGACACGCTGCATTGCCACTGTTTAAAATAGCTTTTGAGAAAACTTCAACTAGATCCATGAAACAGCTACATCAGAGCAAGGTACTACAGCTGCTGCTTCTGAAACTGTCTCATGGGTGGCAAGGGAAGTCCATGAACCTGCTGGTTTGTCTCTGCAGTGTGGTCAGAAAGCTGACGATGAACATGAAGGAGATGGGGTTTGGACATGGCAAAGCAAAGTCCTCTCTTGTTCTTTACTCGCTCCACTGCCAATAAATTCTTTTCAAAGTTTGTACCACAGCAGAGCCTGTTTCCAGACCAGTTACACACTGTCTAAATGGGTCAGCTTCTTCTGCACAGTCACTCAACAGATTCATTCCTTTTGGAAAAGTAATTGCAGCTGTTAAATTATAGGTGCAATTGGGAGACAGGATATTTGCTTAGTCTGAACTTAGCAATACTCCTCTCTGCTTTAGTTGTCACAAGCCTTGAGATGAAACAATGTGGACATCACACACAAAGTACAGCTGAATCAGCCTCAATCATTAATGCACCATACAAATGCTTAAATCAAAGAATAAAGGAGTTGAAAGATAAATGAAAGGCCCTCATAATGAAAGGAAAAGTCCTTTCTGCAAACAATGGGAGTTAACTCCTAAATATGCATCATACAGGGAAATGCTGATGTTTGCAGGAATCCTATCATTGAAGCTGCCCGTCAGCACAGAGAAAAAGAAGGCTCACCACTGAATTTTCATCCTAGGTTCTGATTTCAGTTACATTGGTGAAAATCTGCAATAGCTCAAATGAGCTCCAAAGTCTGCAAAGCCCAGATACACACCACAGAGCAGCTGCCCAGATCCTGCTCAGTGGAGCTCTGCAGTGATGGGACAGGACTGCAGCAGCAGTGAGACCAACTCTGCTCTCATAAAGGAATTCCCCGGACAACCCATTTTTAACGCCAGTCTTTCCTTATTGCCTTCTGAAGATGTGTCCTGCCAAGGAAAACCAACCTGCTGCTATCAACAGATAAGAAATCTCATAACTTCTTGCCACCTTTCGCACTCTTGGACCCACTTCCCTGCAGGCATCCCACAGATCATTCCACTCTCCATCAGAAATTTCTTTGGCTCATCTTTCCCATCATTACAGCTTTGCAGATCAAAAGAGTTTATTACCTGGTGGCCCAACAGGGCCTGGGGCTCCCCGTGGTCCTGGCAGGCCAGCCATGATGGTGTCTATGACCGTAGAGGCCAGCTGGGGTTCTCCATCTGTGTTAAAGAGCAGAGCAGTTAGAAATGAGCTTCCTGGTCCCAGCAAGGCTGGACCTGTCTCCAAAATTCTTTGGCACCCATTGCTGGCCAAGGGCAGGAGGTTTTTTAGGATGCAAACTTTGGGCTCCTAAGAGGAAGGTGTCCCCTAGATCTGTAGAGCTGCTCATCTCATCTTTGATAACCCCAGAAAAGTTGTCCTTTCAGTCAAAAAGTGAGTGTTCCTGCACAACTTTGAATGGCAAAGCAGATGTAGAATAGCTCTGTACTGCACAGCAACAACTGACCCCAAATTTACCATCTCCAAAACACATCTGGCTTCTGCCTACCTGAGGAATCATAAGTGGATCTGGAGCTCCCTCCTGTCCAGCATCAGCAGACTGCTGTGCCAGCCTGGCAGCCTGACACCAACCCAGCAAGCTCACCTTGGGTGAGGTGGTGGTGGGAGGTACCGTGAGGTCTAAGGATGCAGGAAAGCCCAGGGACAGGGTGTGCTCTGGCCCCTCCACATCCTCAGGAAACCCTCCTGACATTTAGGATTATTTTAGGTGTTCAACTGCTCAGCTTGGGCAGCTCCACTGGAAATGGAAGTGGAGCAGGGAAGGGAAAGCCATCAGCAGCAACTGGAGGAATGTTGTGCTCTTGAACATCTTTCTCAGTCCTCTCTTATTACACATAAAAATCAGCAGCCTGTAGCTGTCCCCCCCTCTTCACTCCTCCTTTAACCAACAGACTCACTGCTTCAGCTGGCAATGGACTAGAAAGAACACAACTGTTTGTAAAAAAAACCAACCCTAATTATTCACAGAATCACAGAATCACATTCCAAAATCATATTCAAGAACCCTGCTCCCTAAGGACCTGTCCTGTAGCACATCAGTGAGCTGTGGGGGTACCTCTATGGCAGCATCTTTCACAGGAGCAGCTCACACCACCACCTGACAATTGTGGAAACCTAGGGGTAAAAGTTCCCAGATCAACCAAAGCAACAAGATAAAGCAGGAAAGGGAACCCCCATGCCCTGCTGCAATACCCTGTCCTGACCAATGCTGGAAGACTGATCACTTATCTCCTGCTGCATTTAACCTGGTGGAGATTTTGGCTCCTGGTCACTGGGATGGTAAACCCTCTGTAAAGTCCACGTTTTCCATAGCTGGAGGTCACCATGAAGGAATAATGTCCATCTCCTCCTGCCCACAACCTCAAACTTACTCATGTTTCCTTTCATCAACCCCTTTAACTCATCACAGTAAAATTCAGGGGAGCCCTTTGCAGTAAGAGACTGCAAATGTCTCACTGCTCTATTGATGCAAATACCAAGTGACACCAGGAAGATCAGAAGGATGTTTGCTTACTCTGCAGAGTCCAGCCCAAAGGACAATAAGGTAAAATCCCCAGAAATATCAGCAGACATTATGAAGCCTTTTCAACTTCTGGAGCATTGGCAATGAGAGAGAGGACTTTCAAGATAGTTGTTTGAAAGCAGTTCCTGGGGAAAACTGTGAAATCTCTTTAACTGCCAAGGATGACAGTACATCTCTGCAATGCCTTCCTGGCAGCACAACAGCACAAGCTCTACCCCAGATCCCCCTGAGAACCAAATTTCATGCCTAAAGCCTGAATGCAAACAGGTATTTCTTTGACTATTGTTTCTAACCCCCATCCATCTTCCCTTCTTTGCAGCCCTGAAACAAAACAACTGAGACTGTTTTTATGTTCAGAAGGAAAGGTACCCAAGTGAAGTGTGTAATCCAATTAATTTGAGTTTTATTTGACCATGTCAAAATCCATCATGGCTCGAGAGTAAGATGAAATTGGGGAATGAGCACTGAGCAGCAGTGAAGGCATTAACAACTGCAGAGCCTTTTGCTTTTAAAAAACAAGTGGTCAAAAAATTAAACGGCCATCCACTGAGAGGGAGAGAGGATGGGCTGCAACCAACCAGGATTTAATTACTGCTGGAGGTAAGCCAGGGATAAAGATTTGGGTTACAAACCACTCCAGCTAAATGGTACATTATTACAACAAGAGAGTTACTGCCACAAATCCACCCATCCTGACGTTCAACTCAAAGTTATTTACAAAAGGTGATTCCATAATTGTGACACAGAAGAGCAGAGCAGAGGCTCAACAGCCCTGGAGCTCAGCAGGCTGAGCTGGCTGATTTGGCTGCTGCCTCACCAAGTATGGACATGCAGGAAACACTGAGTGGCTCCTTCCTCAGCTGCCTGGCCAGGCAGAACCCACTCAGGTCAAGGTTTCCCTCCAGGATGAGCTCTGAATAACATACGCTGTGAATGAAACGGGACTGAAGTGCATTGGAACACGAGCTTTAGCACAAGCCAGAGGACTCAGCTGCCTGCAGCCCACATACCTGCATTTTAAGGGGCAGAGAAAGCAAGAGAACCTCCCAGCAGTGGGGTACAGCACTTCAGCTTCTGGCCTACATCTACTGTTTCTACTGGATAAATTCTCCCATTATAGGCTTGATTTGTTGAGACAGGATGGAAATGAAGTAATCCTGTCTTAATTTCTTTCTGCTACCTGATCTGGAGGGAGACAACTGGGACCAATTTCTTTACTGCAGCACGGTGAAACTGAGAAAATATTTGTCTCCCAATTTTTGGCTTCTGGCTGCTGATGAACACTGCCAAGAGGAACTACTTGTGATTAATAAAGGCACATGCATCAACCATGCTGAGGCAGAACCAAACCCTGTACCACTGCTAACAGCCTGACCAGCTTGCTCCCATCTCCCCCTAGGTGCACAGCCCATTACCAGGAATATGCTTCCCTCTGCTGTCAGCATCTGGAATCTTGTGTTTACAATTTTCAGATGTGCTCCATTCAAAAGAAGTAATTTATTTATTTTTTAATCTACCCAGAATTTACAAGGTTAAGTTTTACTGGTTATAGAGGATCAGCTTTCCACCAGCCTGTGGCTGTGTGGCAAAATCAGGAAGCACACAAGAAAAATGGCTAAGCCCCAACCTTTCCTCATCAGGCAGCTGTTCCAGTCCCTTCATCATCCTCATAGCCTCCCTTGGACTCTCTCAAGTGATATACATCTTAATTCGTCTTATTTATCTTACTTTGCAAGAAAAACTTTAAATTAAAGGGTGGCTGGAGGGAGGGGGCAGCAGCAGTACCCAAACCATCCTCAAGGATCCTTGGCTGAGTGCAGAATGGCCTCGTGGGGCAGTGAGGTGACTGCAATGCCAAACTGCCTTCTTATGAGCCTCATGAATACAGCAGCTCAATCTAGAGTTTGTGAAAATCTCTGTGTCAAACTACAATTAACTTCACCCTCCCCATACGCTCTCAGTAACTGAATATGAAATCAAGCTGTTAAAAGTCTTCCCAAATTAAAAATACATCTGTTCACTGTCAGGATAAGGGAGTCTGTACAGTGAAGTGGGTGGAAGGAAAAGGAGAGCTCTAGAAAACTGTCAGACACAGGGAGACTTACTGATCCTTGGCTGTAACTCACACAACTGAGCTTTGAAGCTGGTTAAGCAGAAGTTGGGGGGACTGGACATAGCTGGAGCAACAGGAGTTTATAGGTCAAGTAGAGACAGAGCTGAGCTCTGCTTTATCATTATTAGATGCCAGCTACATAAGACTGGACCAGAAGAATCAAGCCCAGATCTTACAGCACTCAGATTAAAGTACATGATGTGCCTTTCCTAGAAAGCCTTTTCTTGCCATGCACAACACAAATCAAATAAACATATTGTTAAATCACCACAGGCTCAAAGAACCCCTGATCCTCCCAGGTCTAGGGAAGGGATAAATAACAGTCTTGGTCTGGGCTTTTGAAGCTATAACTCTGTGGGTTTTTGTGGATGTGGGATAACGCTGATGCACCAGAAATGCAGGTGCAAGATGCATCTGCAGGGGCAGGGAAAGAGACACAGTTAACAGATGTCCTTGTTCTGTTACATAATCTCAAGAGTTGTAAACCTTTGGTACTTACTCATTGCTGACCAACAGCGGCACCCAGAGGTCTCTCAGCAGCACGGTTTTGTTGCACCAGCTCTAAGCAGCCAGGCTGCTCTATTTCTCTACCCCCTTGTCTCTCACGGGATGCTGCTGAGCTCTGTCACGTCACTAGACACCCTCTTCACAGCAGCTCCTTATGATGGGAGCTTAAAGGACACCAAGTTGCCTCCTCAAAACTAGGATGCCAGAAAACCAAGCACAGGGAACAACCAGAAATCCCCTAAACCCCCTTTCTCACTGGTGGTTTTAGAAGAGCAGTGATTCAGTTGCTCCTTTTGCAGAGGTGAACTCCTCTAGCTTCTAAGTTTTATGTGTTTTCATCTTGAAAGGAATTTCCAGGAGACACACACAGTGGAGGCAGATTGTCCAGCAGCTCCAGGCAAGGCAGGGCCCTTGCAGAGCCTGGCAGGGAGGTGGGAGGGAGAGCTGAGCTGCTCTGTGCCTGCTCCCTCTGCTGATACACCACTAAAAAGCAGGAACTGAGAAGAGAACTTACTTTCTTTTTCAGCCGTGGGCTGGAGTGAGTAGAGAACCCCTTGCTGGAAGGTAAGAGGGAGGCTTGGGGTGGCTGGAGGCCCTGGAGGGCCTGGAGGACCTGGGATCCCAGTTTCACCTGGAAGTCCTCTTGGTCCTTGAGGTCCCAGCAGCCCTGTGCAGAGGCAGGAGAGGATGTGTTAGTGGATCTGAGGATGTGCTAACGATGCTACTGTGTTAAAAGGCAGTAAGACAATAAAATTACTGTCCTGGACTGTGATAATGGGAATTAGGGGTGTGGGGTAAAAGAGGAGCAGCTTTCCCATTTTTCATGGCTTGTTTTTTGCATCCTCCTCTTCAAAGCAGACAGAGCCTCACTAGGCTCAAATGTGCTGTGAAGCTTTAGTGCTAAAAGGGTAAAATCTCTCCCCTCCCTGAGGCCAAGCAAGAAACTGGAGGCAGCAGCAAAGCAAGAAATTAAAGATACTCCTCCTCCCCTCCACATACTCCTGCACATCCCCTTACTGCCAGGGAAGCACAGAAAGAACAGGAACCCAGTCAGTCCAGCAGCAGACCAGTTCTGCTTGCTGTTGGGCTGGAAGGCTCTTGTTGCAAGCTGAGAAACCGAATGGGAGACACAACCTTGGCCAGGCTTGAGCCATTGTCAGGTTGCCAGAAAATGCCAAGAAAGCATTAGGAAAGCGTTAGGAATGGGGATGAAGAAAAGCCTGTGAGCTCAGGAGTGTAGTCTGAAAGAAGGGCCTCACAACCTTCTCCCTTAGCAAACAAAACATCCCCACGTTCCACAAAAGGTGGGAAAAAAAGGAGTGAAAACAGGCACACAGTGAGAGGGTTAAACAGGGAACACTGAGCCAAAGGCTGCCAGGTCACAGACTGGTTTTTACAGCTCCTGAGCAGGCTGGGGACACATGACCCTGCTCTGCAGCTTTCTGGGGTGAGTTCCGTCCAGCTGTGGGGGACATCCCAGGGCCTGTCACTGCTCCTGCATGTGGCTGCCCACTCTGAGAGCTGCTGGCTGATTCCAGTGCCCAGGGCACCCACTGGAATGGATTCAGCACCAAATGAAGAATCTCAGCATCTTGTATGTTCAGCCTTTTATGATCTGTTGTGACTGATGATTTGTATAAAGTGAAGTATCCTGTCATAGTGCCCTTGTCCAGGACTTACCTGGTGGCCCTGCTGGGCCCCTCTCACCAGGTTGTCCCTTCTCTCCTTTTGGTCCTGGTGGTCCTGGAAGACCAGTTGGTCCAACCGGGCCTGGGGGACCAACCCGTCCTGGCAGACCTGAAAACATTGAGAAAGGAAATTGGAGGTTAAGACATTGCTGAGGTTCTCTCTGCTTGAGAGAGTACAGTGCAGAGCCATGAAGGTGATGGAGTGGAACATCTCCCTGCTGTGGGAAGGCTGAGGAACCTCAGGCTCCTTAGCTTGGAGAAGAAGACACTGAGGGGTGACCTCATTAATGTTGATAAACATGGAAAGAGTGAGTGTCAGGAGGATGGAGCCAGGCTCTGCTCAGTGAGATCCAATGGTAGGACAAGGGGCAATGGATGTAGCTGGAAAACAGGAGGGTCCATGTAAATATAAGGAGAAATTTTCTCACAATGAAGGTGACAGAGCCTGGCACAGGCTGCCCAGAGAGGTTGTGGAGTCTCCTTCTCTGTACACTTTTCAAACCCTCCTGGATCTGTTCCTGTGTGGCCTGCCCTGGGTGACCCTGCTCTGGCAGGGGGGTTGGACTCCATCTCCAGAGGTCCCTTCCAACCCTGAACATCCTGTGATTCTGTGATCTTTAAAGAAACAAGCATGTCCCCACACAGAAGGTCCACCCCAAAAAGTCAGCTGGGTGTGTACCTCCAGTTGGGATGTGCTGGTCAAAGCTAAGCAAAGCCCACACTGCCCCTTTCCAGGGTCCAAATGGCTGTGGGCAGAGCCTGACTGGTCCCCCAAGCACTTCTTGATAACTCTGTCCAGACACGTGTGTCAAAATACACAAAACATGTTTGCAAAAGCAAATCAAACCTGCCTCCCTCTTGCTCTGGCTGGTCTGTATGTACCACTCAGAGGTTCTGCAGCAAAAATGTTAGGGTAAACCCTGTTTTCTCCCTTTTTCACTCATCTAACAATTGTACCACGCTGTGCACAAGCAGTTTTCAGCCCAAGCTGAAATGGATGCACCCACACTCTTAAAGCAACTAGATGTTACTCATTTATATCAATGAGCAGGGTGCTGAGCAAAGCCATCTGGAACTACCAGTAACACAATGATTACAGCCCAGTGGGCTGCCTTTTGGCACATCCACTCAGCCCCTCAGTGAGCCTGCAAAAGGTGCAGGCAGTGTTTGTAATCTGGAAGTGACTGTTTCTGATGACATGAAATAAAAGCTTAATGTTGCTTTCTTTTAGACTCTCAAAATAACAACCCCCACTTGGCAGGGTTACAGTGTTTTGCAGGAAAATGCTGCATGTGTTTGGCTGGCAGAAGTTGTAGCTGCTTTGGGAAGACAGATTTTGAGACTGTGCAAAGAGCAGTGAAGTCTCTACCACCTTGGAGAGGTGGGTGAATTTGTCTACTCAGGGTGGGCAATGGCTACCACAAAGGCTTTAACTGTCAGAGTCAAGAGGTTCCTGGTTTCTGGGCTACCAAAGGAACTTGGAGTATTTGAAAGCAGTGGCAGATGCAAGCTACAGAGCCAGAGGAACATCTGCCTGAGTGCACAGTTCAGCACACTCAGTGACCACAACCCTTTGGCACTGGACACTCCAAGAAAAATGCCAGGAGAACCTGCTGCTGGTAGAGGGTGGAGAAGAATGGATGGGAATAGAGGGAGGGAAGGAAAAAAGGAAACAAGCTGGCCTGCTATTACCTCCACAACTGGCACCCAAGGGAACAGGACTACACAATAAAAAACAAGGCTCACAGGACCTGCAGCTCCTGCATTTGGACCCTGTCCCCACTCTAGGCATGGGACAGCCCCCCTGGGACACAAAGCCTTGTGTCCCCCCAAACATTAATCCAACATCTCCCTATTTCTTAGACCAACAATCTCCCAATATCAGACCCCCTTGGAAGAGCCTCCCTTTCCTCATCTCACTCTGAAGAGATGTCCAAATTATTTTTTCCTTACAAAAATGAACTCTATCCCTCTCTAATCCAGGGTGCAACTGAGCAGACTGAAGAAATGAGATGTTTCCAAGGCTTTGTGTAGGAGTGTGTGCCTGTACTTTTGTTTTGTTCATCAATAAAGGTCTGATTTGAGTGTTGAACAAGGAATTAAGGTAAGGTTTTAATCCTTATCAATTTGCTTACTCAAACTCCAGGCCTTCCTGCTCTAGCAGGGGGTGCTGGACTCAATTTCCAGAGGTCCCTTCCAACCCCTCCCATTCAATGATTCCCTCTGAATGGGGGGCTCCTTTAATGGATCTCACCTGACAGATGATGCTGTACTTGGCAAGCTCAGGTAGGGCATCAGGAGCCCATTTAAGAACATTTCTTCATAGCACTGCAGCTTCTCCTCCCTACCAAAAACCCCTCATCACACCCAAAACTTTATTACAGCCCATTCTTTCCAGCACAGAGGGAAGAGCGGCAGAGGCTGATGTGCAGGCACACCAGGCCGTGCTGCTGAGCTGGGGTCAGAACATTGCCTCGCTTGTACAAATCAGCCTCAACCCTCCAGCTCGACCTTTAGAACTCAATCCTGTGAACTCCTGCAGACCACGAGCACTCGTTTGCTGCGAGCAACCTCCCTCACACTGCTGCACTGGAGCTTTAAAGGAACTGGCATTTACTTCCCTGAAGGTGAGAAGTGCTAAAGGAAAGACCAGGAGAAGGCGCAGGGAGTAACGTGTCAGGCTAATGCTCATACTGGTGCCAAGTGGTGTTACCAGCATAAAAGAGACAAGTGCAAAAGGGAGAAGAAAGAAGGAAGGATTCAGGGGAAAAGGGGGAGGGGAAATGAATAGGCCAAGTCTTCAGCTGGCATAAATCAGCTCTGCTGCAGTGGTGCTGCTGTCAGACAGCTGAAGCCCATGGTGAGTATTTCTCCTCCAAAATCATGAAAGAAAAAGCCATGGGGAAAAATAAAATGGAAAAAAAAATATATTTAAAAAAAAGGCAGAGGGTGAATATTCTACTGTTAGAGACCAAATCAGCTGTGCAGAAACCTGGATTTTCTTCCTGGCCCTGCCATGAACCTGTCATCAACCCACCATCTGCTCCTGTTCCTTCCCCAAGGTTTTCTCTGTACAGGAGCAGGGTATTCTCTGGATGGAGTTTAGCAAAATGATGCCCAGAACCATCACCAGCAGCCCTTGGTGCCCCTGGCAGGCAATACCAGTAACAATGGTGTTTTCTCCCTTCCCTCAGCACACACCCTGCTCTCGAGCCATGTGTCCTCCAGTAAACTGCCTCCCTTGTCAGGCAGCACTTTCCATCCTTTGTGTGCTGGGGGGAGCCCAGTGTCTCCAAGATGCTGAAGCTGCAATTTCACCTCTCTTAACTCAACCAGCCCACCATGAGATAAAACCCTAGAAGAAAACCAGCCTCCCTGGGTCTGGGAGGCTCCAAATCACTGAGGATTCCCAGTCACAGGACTCTGCTGCTTCTTAGGACATACTGTGCACAGAGCTGGGCTCACCAACATTTTGTGCTTTGAAAGAGGAAAAAGCAGAAACCATTCACTTACCCTGAAGTATTAGCTGCTCCTCTGCACCTCTGTGTCCTTTTGTCTCTAATTAATGAGGGTAAGGGGAAAAAAAAAAAGATTAAAAAAATAAATAATTTTTAAAAAAAGAAAGGAAAAAAGATATGAAAAATTAGGTTGCTTGCTGCCAACTGGCTCAGCCAGAGTATATATATTTTCTTAATACTCAGTAAAATGTATCCTGTTGATTAACAAGCTGAACAGACAGGCCAGCAGTGCAGCTGTCTCAACAGCTCTGATTGCTTTTAAATGATTGTCTATTCTCAGCCCTGTCACTCACAGAAGAACTAACTGCCCTAATAAACGGTAGCAAGTTTTTCTGGACTTCAGCCTGGAGAGGTGTCAGCCAATCCAGAGCTGTAAGGTCATCCAGAAACACTCCCACATTCAAAGCATCCAGTCTATATCAACCACCTCTGTGTTAGGCACCTACATTTTGCTCCTAGTCCATCCTCTTGAGGAACCTGGTGACACACAAACTAGGCTTTGGATTTGCTTTGGTTGAAAAACTAGAAGCAGGGCAAAGTAGGCAATATTTCACAAACCCCTATGGGGAAGGGGATGGGAGGGACAGAGGCTCAGCTTTCCACAGCCCCAAACCACACAGTACACTCAGGTTTGACTTCCACCTACTCTAATATCACCCTTGTTGAAAGATCTCCCCAGGGCTGCAATCTCTGTGAGGGAACCTGGGGCCAGTTCTGAGCAACAGGTCACAGCACAGTGTTGAAATCAAACAGAAGGGGCCGTGTCCCCCCTGCCCCCTCAACCAACTGCATGAAATTCCCTGCATTTCACCAAAAATCCACAGTGTGCTTTTCTGGCTTTGAATCGATGCGGGCAGGGAAGGAATCCAAATGTGGACCCAGATCCATGCAGCATCCCCACAGGTCCTTAGCAAAGCATCTGAAGCCCACAGAGCTTGGGTATGGCCTTGAGCAGGCAATCACTTGTCAATAAGCAACTTCACTGATTACTTCTAGTTGCTGAAAGACACTGTTCTTGACCTGAAATGCTCCAGTGGATGCCTGATTGCCAGTTACTACATTACAGTTGTTATATATAGATATAGATAAATACATTTATATTTAACCACACTAGGTTAAATAAATCAAGGCTAGAAAAACAAAGAGCAAGAGTGAGCAAGGACTACACCTGGTAGCAGGCAGGGCAGCTCTGGGAAGACCTTACTGCAGCCTTCCAGTATCTAAAGGGGGCTACAGGAAAGCTGGGGAGGGACTTTTTACAGGGGCTTGTAGTGACAGGATGAGGGATAATGGCTTCAACTGGAACAGGGTAGATTTAGATTAGAAATTAGGAAGATGTTTTCACTCTAAGGGTGGTGAGACACTGGCACAGGTTGCCCAGGGAAGCTGTGGATGCTCCATCACTGGATGTGTTCAAGACCAGGCTGGATGGGGCTCTGGGCAACCTGGTCTAGTGGGAGGTGTCCCTGCCTGTGGCAGGGGGGTTGGAACAAGATGGTCTTTAAGGTCCCTTCCAACCTAAATCATCCCATGATTCTGTGATCATGTGTACAGAGCCTCTGAGAGGAGAGGACTTCGAGCAGAAGGGACAGTCATCAGAACTTGTGCTGGATTGACTTCAGCAGAATGAAGTGCAGGTGCAGAGATACTGCGACAGCAAAAATAAATGACACAGAGAAGGCAGAATGAGCATATAATGGACACTGGGGAAAAGGGCTTTAATTCAGTTCCTGGCAGCTGTCACTGTGGTTCTGAAAATACTTTGCAGAACATATTGTTAGTGAACCTCCCTCTATGTTGTGGCATCCTGTCAAATTATAAACACGGATGACATCTGGTCTATGTTGGTCTCTCCAAGTCTGCTGCAGTCATGAAGGGCTGCCATAATAAACTGCTCAAAGAAAAAAAAAAGGAAGAAAAAAAAAAAAAGAAAAAGCAAAGTCAGTCCTACAGAGGATAAAGAACTGCTCTGGGAGCAAAGCAACTGAGAGACATAGCTGTGGAAGCAGAGAGTGGATATCTTGAAATGAGAATGCCAAGGTCAAGGAAATTCAATGACTGGGGGTCTGTCTAGCCAAGTGGGCTCAGAGGGGGAATTTTCTTATAGGTGTATTTTTTTTTCATGCCACAAGAGGGATCATAAAACAGTCCATTGTGTTTATGGTAAATTTAAAAAATATAATGCAGACTACAACTGATGTTGCTATTCATGGGAAAGCTTTTCCTCCTCATAAAACAAAGAATTACCCTTAACAACCACCCCAATCCTCTACCTCCCCACCCCACTCCCAGACAGGGAAACACTGCACTCAGAAGGTAGGAACTGTCCCCCTGTGATCCTAATGGCTCTCT
>VYZU01033232.1:50254-96157 GCA_013401355.1 Ceyx cyanopectus | reverse complement strand
ATAATTAACCTGAACCAAACTCAGGACACCAGTTCTTCCTTGTTTTTCAGTCTGTGTCCAGTAAGTCACTCCCCTCATCAGCTCCTCAATTATGTGTGTCAATAAGTTGTCATCAATACACTTCAGAAACCTCCTGGATTTCTTGTACCCTTGCTGTATTGCCCTTCCAGCAGATATCAGGGTGGTCAATTCTCTCATGAGGACAAGAGGCTGTAAATGTCAGGTTTCTTATGGTGGTCTGAAGAAGGCTTCATCTACTCCTCGATCATGTGGTCTGTAGCAGACATCCATCACCATGTTGCCCATGTTGGTTTGCCTGCTCATCCTGTCTCAGTTCATCACCCATGCCCAGGCAGAGCTCAATGCATCCCCACTGCTCTCTCACATGAAGGGCAGCTGACACTCCTTTCCATGACAGTCTGTCCTTCCTAAAGGGCCTGTACCTTTCCAAGAAAGAACTCCAGTCGTGTGAGCTATCCCATCATATCTCTGTCACCCCAGTGAGGCTCTAACTATACCTGCATCTCCAATTCATCCTGTTTGTTCACTATGATATGTGTCTGCATGTACAGGGACTTCAGAAAGCCCCTACTTGCCATGTTCTCCCCTTAAAATTGTGAGAGCCTGCCCCACTATACTGTTGTCCCAGCACTTTCTGTGTCCACATCCTTGAGGCTGGTTGCCTCAGGCCCTGTTTCACGACTACATGGTCCATCCCATCCACCTCACTCTGCACCCTTCCTTGTGCCTGTGCTTCACTCACTACACCCATTGGTGCCCTATCTTTGCTATTGTTATTACTTCAGTTTTCCTTAGATAGAGACACCAGTAACTTTTGCCCAAAACCATGATTCCCTTACTACTGACCATTCCACTCTTCGCTCATTTTCCTTCAGCACTTCACAGAATCACAGAATGTTAGGGTTTGGAAGGGACCCAGAAAGATCATCTAGGCCAACCCTCCTGCCAGAGCAGAATCACCTAGACTAAGTCACCCAGGAACAGATCCAGGCGGGTCTTGAGTGTCTCTGGAGAAGGAGACTCCACAACCTCCCTGGGCAGCCCCTGCCAGGCTCTGGCACCCTCACTGGGAAAAAGTTTTTCCTTGTGTTTACCCTAAACCTCTTGTGCTCCAGCTTGCTCCCATTGCCTCTTGTCCTGTCACTGGATGACACTGAGAAGAGTCTGGCTCCATCCTCCCCTACACTCACCCTTAACATATTGATAGACATTGATGAGGTCTCCCCTCAGTCTCCTCCAGGCTAAAGAGCCCCAGCTCTCTCAGCCTCTCCTCATAAGGGAGATGCTTCACTCCCCTAATCATCTTGGTGGCCCTGTGCTGGACTCTCTCCAGTAAATCTCTGTCTTTCCTGAACTGGGGTGCCCAAAACTGGATACAGTATTCCAGGTGGGGTCTCACCAGTGCAGAGTAGAGGGGGAGGAGAACCTCCCTTGATCTGCTGGCCACACTCCTCCTAATGCATCCCAGGATGCCATTGGCCCTCCTGGCTGCAAGTGTGCATTGTTGGCTCATGGTCATCCCCCTGTCCACCAGGACCCTCAGGTCTCTCTCTCCAGAACTGCTCTCCAACAGGTCAGCCCCCAGCCTGTACTGATACATGAGGTTGTTCTTCCCCAGATGCAGCACTTTACACTTGCTCTTGTTAAATTTCATTAAATTTCTCCCTGTCCATCTCTCCAGCCTGTCCAGGTCTCTCTGGATGGCAGCACAGCCTGCTGCTGTGTCAGCCACTCCCCCCATTTTGGTGTCACCAGCAAACTTGCTGAGGGTGCTCTCTATCTCCTCATCCAGGTCATTGATGCTTATATTGAATAATATTGGACCCAGCACTGACCCTTGGGGGACACCACTAGTCACAGGCCTTCATCCAAACTCTGCTCCACTGACCACAACTCTTTGGGCTCGTCCTTCATCCAGTTCCCAATTCACATCACTGCTCAAACACTCACTCCACACTTCTTAAGCTTGACTGTGAGGATCCCATGGGAGACAGCATCAAAAGCCCTGCTGAGGTCAAGCTTCATGTTATGCCCTTCATATTATACCCTTCAGTACTTCCCTTCATGTTATACATTGAGATTAAGTGATGGGTCCTTATGTTTAGAGCTCTTCTCCCGCTTGCATCTCCAACCTTCTCTTTCTAGTATTTCTCCTTTCTGTCTTGGCCGTGTACCAGACTTGATGCACAGTTCCTGCCTTTATCTCCACAAGCGTCTGTTTCTGGTTTCTTTCCCAGTGATCTTTAGACTGCAGGACAATCTTCCAAGTTGGTCATTCTCTGCAAATTCAAAAGCCTCCTTAAAATACACTTCTGCAAGGCTTTTCTGAAATGAGCCTTCCTACCATCCTAACACCAGCCTGCTGCCATCAGTCCTTATCCACATACTTATCATGGGCCAGTTCCAACAAACAGCAGTTTCTGAGATATTAAAGATATGCTATTTCCTTACCAGGCACTGCAGACTTCATTAAAAGCTCTCCTTCGCCCCTGACCTCACTCACATTTGATTTTATAGCAGCTTATACCCCTTTAACAACAGTGAAGTTATTTCTGGTTTGCACTGTTGTGACTTGTGATCAAAACCAGGCCTATTGCCTATCTCTAGATTTAAAAACAATGGACTGCTAAAACACTGCACAATACCTTATTCTCTAATATCTACCATGCAAGCATGCAATTCACTCACAAATTATTAAAGCTAGGCTGTGGCAGCATCCTAAAGGACTAAGCAGGTCAATTAGATTGGCCCTTATAACCCCAAGAGTGATTACCAACAGCCATCAGCACACTGTAACCGCTTGTTGAGCTAGTGAGTCAGACAGCAATAAGGACTTTTACGCAGCCAGCAAAAGCACTCAGATTCTTCTACGGGAGAAGTTTATTACAGAGCTCAGCATCTGTGTCTTGCAGCTGCCAAGTGTCCTCCATGTGTTGTTACAGCTGCCGATTCTGCTGTTAAGGAAGGGGGAGCAGAAGGATAAAAAGAGGCAGCGTCAGGAATGTTCAGTTGCTATAAACCACTGCCAAGCAGATATTCACGTTATCTGCGTGCACAAACTAAGCCATCTAAACATGTGAGCTCACGGCTTTTTGCCGGCTGGTCTCACACTACAGATAAATCATGTGACAAAGACACTAGACGCTTTTCAAACTACTCCAAATACAGGATCTGCTGAAACCCTGAAGTAGCATACCCAGCTATATCAGTTTTGTGATGTGACATGCTCTGACTTGCAAGGACAGACAAGAAAAAAAAAGGAGGAGGCTCTGAGGAGAGACAAATCAAGAGGAAGAAAACTCACTGCTTCACAGGCAGACAGTGTAGAGCTCCTCAGTATCAGCTCACCAGTGTATTTTCAGGTACTGTCACACCACAATTACACTTAGTTCTATAAAAAAAAAAGGCAACAATTCTGAAGTGTGTCATGATACAGGATCTTGGCCACTACCTAGTGCACTAAGCATACGGCTAAATTCCTAGAGGCCAAAACTAGGTCCTTTATGTCTCAGTGACTGTGGGCACATGAGTTCCTCCTAGAGAAATCACAGTGCCCTCCAGCAGTGAATGATCAAATCATCACTGCTAATTTTGGAAGGCAAAAGACCACTAAGATGACCTTGAAGCAGGATATTGTGCTAGCCCTGGAGCAGTTGTACTTTCATTGTGTCTCATCCCACTCAGTGGACAAGGAGGGAGGTGAATCTTTGCGATCCCCTGCAAGAGGCTGTCCTGGCACTGCAGGGCTGCTGGGGCATCAGAGTCACGACAGTGACACCAAGGAACAATAATAAAACTATTAGTTTCTCCCTAATGAAACAATCAACAAACGGTACTGATAAAGGTGTTCTTTTTGAAGGCAATTATTTTATGGTGCAAATAAATTTCAAGGAAAATGAAGAAAGAGTTATTAGAAAAAAAGAAAAAATAGGGGGAGTGAGAGAGTGAGTAAGATAAAGAGAAAAGGATATCAACACCTGTGGATCCAGCAACATCTCACTGGATCAGCCCAAGTCTTCAGTTCTTCGGTGGTGGGTGCACTACGATCAATATTTTTCTGTCCCTTTATACCCCTGAGATATCTGAGTGGCATTCACAGCTTCCACAGACAGTGGTGTTTATTTGCATGAGCCCCATGAGCTAGAAGCAGGGTGGTGTCTGCCATCCACCTCCCCACGGCACAATCAGCAGAAGCACTTCACTAAAGGAAAGACAGAGTCCCACCCAGGCAGAATCTATCTCTTCCTTTTGTTAAAGCCTATCTGCAAGGAGCCAAAGTGGGAGCACAGAGACATTGGAAGCAATCAACAATTCTACCCTTCCAGACAGGTCTTTCCAGAACTTATCACCACACAAAGTTTGAGGCACACAATAGCCAGGCTGTTACGCATTGCCAGACCAAAAATGCATCCCAAAGGATTTGGATTGTTTTCTTCACTTTCTGCCAAATTTGTATCAATCCATGGTGCCATCAAATGTAGACAGGATCATAAGATGATTCAAGTCAGACAGTACCTCAGGAGGACATCTAGTCCAAACCTCTTTCTCATACTTAACTGTTATTAAATGTAGAATTTTTCCTGTGTTCCTAGGTATAAACAAATGGCATTGATCTCACCTAGCTCACAGTAAGCAGGCATTTCTTGCCCCATTGGGAGATGAAAAGCAAGAGAATTTATTGATATGCGGGCTAGGTCTTTTTACCAGGATCAGCACACACAGCTTTGTTTCAGAGTGCTGAGAAGACATCCCTCTTTCCCATTGTCATTGGAAGACAAGCTGAGTCCATTTAACTTAAAAACACCTAAAGGCCCTCTATGAGCCATGACCTAGAAAACCCAAGGAAAGATTAAAAACAAAGAACACAGGTCAGGTGATAGCCCAGCCTTGAAGGCAGCTGAAAAGCAAAAAGTGCCCTTGAGTGAACATCTGTACAGTGAACAAAATGGAGGGCTAGCCATTTTCTTAGCCTCATTTCCAGGTTCTGGACCATCTCTTTTTTGTTAAAAATGTACATTGCCCCAGTTTTTAAAATAAAAGGCAGTACCATGGTTTTAAGTCATGACAGGCACCTCTGCTGTCCATCCTTAACCACTCCAGCCTTAGATCTAGCCCATACCTGTGGCTATGGGTGCTGACAGCCACTGTTTAGGCTGTGTAAATTGCCTCCATGGGTCCGTGCCTGTGCATAGTGTCTGTACATACTGGGCCTCAAGTTGCTCCTCAGGTGGGCAGCCTGTGGTGTACTGTCTCAAGGACTTAACAATGGAGGTGTCCTCTCCCAGGGCATTCTGGGATGAGCTCTCAGAGAGCTTTCTCCCTTGATGGGAGCTTTGGCACCACTGGTCCTCTGCCTCCTAATGGGAGAGATGCTGCAGTCAGGACACACTAGTGGCATACCACTCCATGCTCATGCCCTTCTACCCCCTTTCATCCCTGCCCTCAGCCTTTACAGATGCCATGGAGAAAGCATGGGTTAAAACTGTCATTGCTTCCTGAGCAAGATGATGAGGTGCACTCTGACTTGTTGAATCAGACCTGGGGAGCAGATCTGTGGCAGGCACTGTTTGCATATGGGGTCCCATTGTCACATGTGAACAGCAAGCTGAAAGTTGTATCATGCTCCAGAGACAAGAATCCCTTTGGGAGTTCAGAGTTATATCTAAGCCCAAGAATGCACCTAACACTGCCCTCACCTCCTCTGCCTGTAGCTATCAAATCTGAGGTATGTCCCATTGCCCTCTTGGGAACTTACGTCCTCGATTGCCAGGGATTGTCTGGTCTGTGAAAAGGAACAAGCAGAACACTACTTCTAGTTCTCAGGTGACATTAGAGGGACTAATGTGTCCAGGATCAGTTAAAGGATAAAATTGCTGGGGAAGGACAGAGTTCCTCCTCACTGAGAATAGCAGAGTTGATGGGTTGGGTGGTTACCTACAGTCTGGAGATGCTACCAGGAGAGGACACAGAAGCGCTGAGCTGCAGTGTGAGGGTGTGGCACTGTGGACAGTGCAAGGTGGCCTACTGGACACGTGTTAGCAACCATAGTGTGGGCACACAGGAGTGCCCGGTGCTATTGGCGTGTCTTGGGGAATTGTGTGGTGCCTGGGCACTCCCTAGTTCTCTCCTTGCGTTCCTCTCTGCGGGCACTTGAGGAGTGCTGCAATAGTCAGACAAGGGGATCACATCTCCTGTGAGCCACCATGATGCTGTCATGATCAGACAAGACAGACAAGACCCAAGGAGACTATTCAAAAACCATGGGTGAGGAAACCACAAAAGAAGTAGCATTAGGTATGCAGCAACTCCAGATAGTTCTTCATAGCGTTATTAACTCTAAAAAGCAGGACATTGGGGAGAAGGAGAAACAATCTTTAAGAGGAGATATGAAACTGAGGTCAATATAAAGTCCATGAAGTCTCATAGGAGCAAACAAAGTCATTTATTTGAGAAACTAGATGTTGTTTCTCCCAGCGTTATTTAAAATAAAGGAGGAGGCAAAAAGGTCCTTTAATGGCTGTGGGCAAACCTGAGCTCTGTGTGTGTGTGTGTCTTCAAGAAAAGATAAAGGACACCAGTGTGAAAATACTTTTTAAACACTATTTATGCAAGAAGAAACTTGCAATTTGTCTCTAAAAACTCAAAGTCATGTCCCTATAGCTAGTCTTTGAAGCATAGGAATTTATTGCATCAGGCAGTATTGTATTAGGAAATGTTTTTAACAGTGGTTAGTGATTGAAAGTAAGATACAAAAGCTTTATGACAAAGAAGCTTATGATGAAGGTCCTTTGTAATAGCTTTTATATTACTGTAAATCATGATGCTTATGGTTTACTTTTTACTAATTCAAATGAAGTGCAAATCAAACAACAGCTGACAGCCTATCAACAGGTTAAACAGCTGAATATTATTTTACTTTATATATATTTCAGCTTTTAACAGGATTTTAAATTTTAAATAGTTTTGAGGTTTTTATCCATGTAATATGGCTGGAAGGCTGCAAGATGAGAGCAATATTTAATTCACGCTTGTAAGATATGGGTATTTGGAACCCATTAGAAATTGACTTTTTTGTTCTCCCTTTTAATTTTGATTCTTTCATCAGAGATGCCAAGACTAATGCTGTCATGACAGATGGGGAGAGCTCATAGACATTGTACAAAAATTACTGGAGCAATGTGTCATTACCATGTAGTACCTTCAAAATGTCACAATGAAAGCAAAATTCATTGTGGAACATGGCTCTGCCTGCAGGATCGAGGTCTCCTAGGTGCTGGACAATGCCACACTGGTTTCATTTGCAGCATAGAAAACATCAATATAAGCATGCTACACATTTATTGAAGATCACACAGCCACCCACTGAGAGAGAGAACCTGCTCCCACTTGTCACCTACTTAATTCTGGGTGTCATTTACCTACTTCATTCATTCCAGATTGTTTCAGCTCTTTTGTATTATATTTGGTAATACAATTGAGCACAATAATGCAAATTATTTCATCCTCTATTAGTTATCTACTTTAGTAATTTGCCCACTGTCAGTGGTGGTAATCTATGTTAAGTAGTTAATTTCTGCAAAAGGCATAGGGATATAGCAAAACTTTGTAGTGTGTAGAAAAGCTCCTGATTAAAGCTAGTAGAAGAAATGAAGTATTTTTTAAACAGTGTATAGGTCAACAATTACAGCAGAGTCCTGTAATAGCACAGCATAAAAAGACATCGAAAGATTATGCAAGGTGTGTTAAAACACTGCCTTCAGTTTCAAAGTAAAGCATCAGAAGTGACACCTTTTTAAAGACACAGTTTTACTCAAAAAAAAAAAAAAAAAGTTTTTTAAAAAAAAAAAAAAAAAAAAAAAAAAAGGAAGGTTACATTTCTTGTTCTACCTTCCTGTTTCTTTTCCATGGAATTCTGTAAATGGTTTTGCTGTAGAGGGGTATTAACACATGCGTATATGAGAATGGACTATTTGGTTATGTTTGGCACTCCAGTTATACAGGACTTTGTTAATTGTGAGTAACCCACTAGAAAATGAGTATCCATCAACTACTAACATGTTTAAAAATGAGCACCAGACACAGACTAAGAGATCACTGAGTCTGTTACCTAGAATGCTGATAGGAACAGTGCAATGTTTTGGGGCACATGCTGTCCATGACTCTAGAGGTTCCTCCCTGGATCTTGGGAAGTTTAGGCACCTTGTCTCATCTGGCATGATCCAGAGCCACTGAAACTGATGGCAGATCTCACTCTCTCCTTAAAAGTTAGGTGCAGAAATACACTCATCTGTCTTTTTGTTGCACTTGTGTGAGGAAATTAAAGCAGTGGTACTTAACACAAGGGTGATGTTGCTTTTCACAAGAAGCTGGATAGAAACCACAAGGTTGTTTCACACAGCCCAGCAAGTTTCAGATGCAGATAGCTATCAGTTGTTAACATTAACAATTCAGAGCTGAACGACTTTGTATCCCATTACTAATCAACTGCCTTCCCTCCCTCTCCCTCAGTGAATGATACTGTATTTATGTGCATTAAAAAATGATTGAGGTATCCAAGAAATCCATCCTCAGTATGTTCACAGCTTCCACATCCAGACCTTAAGCCACCATTCTTGGTCAGGTGTGTGCAAATTCCAAAAAAGACTTGGAGAAAAGGGGGGAGAAAAAACAGAAGAAAATGGAGATCACCATAACAAAAATACAATCCAACCCTTCTTCCCTATTTGCAGCTGCTGAATTTAAAAAAAAAAAAAAAAAAGTTAGACATTGATAACATTGACATAAACATTGAAATAGTAAATAAATCATAGTCATCAGGTCCTTTAAAAAAAAACTGCCTGGAAAAAACAGAATTTTCCCCATATCAGCTGCTGCAAATGAGCCAAAATTTGAGCTTTATAATCTAATTTCTTCCTCCTGTAGACTTCCATAAAGACAAAAACAACTCCAGAAGAAAAATAGTTCATCAATATATTTCAATAACTGTGGAATAAAACCTATGTGAGATCATCAGTGGAATATTGCAAGGCACTCTGAAAATCACACTGCTAAATTGTGAAGACTCAATATGCCATGGTGCTGCTGATTCCTGATGAAAACACACAGCACTGCTGAGAATGAGGCCCCAAGTTCTCCTGATGTGGTTGGTCACTCAAGGCAGCAAAACAGAGAAGGTATCTGCTGCCTGATTGTTCAGAAACTCTGCATTCTTTATTTTAGACACCAGAGAAGCTGTTTAGAGATAAGTAAGCTCTTGGACTCTGCCTGCTGTTGAAAGGCACACACATACCCTTGCATATCTCTACCATATTATTTGGTCATGGGAGAAAATGACCCCTCTTTGGAAATCTATTCAGCTGTCAAATCAACCCCTTTATCTGGTTTCATACCGTTAGCTGAGAAGACAAGGACCCCCGTATCAACCCAATTTGGTGTTAACTGATTTAGCTTTCATCAGAATTTTTTTCTGAACTCGGAAGAGACCCGAAAGCCAGATCTTTGGGGGCTTTCCAAATGAATCCAAAAAACCTCACTTGGCAAAACACTTTGTGGAGGGATGTATTCAAATGTGCAGAAATGTCCCCATAAGTGAAATGATACCATGAAGTGAAATGGTGGGTGCAAAATGAGTGGCCTGGGCTATGTACATAAGGCAGCACAATTACTATTGTCTGTTCTGGATTTAAAACCTGCCTTCCAGCCCTAACAGGATTCTTTGGTGATGGCAATAAAAAGAGCTATTAGTGCATTCATATTTATTTATCTGAGCTCTTTAAAGTACTAATAGCCATAGGAAGAGACAGCTAAGGTAAGAAGTGCAATTTGCTTTTCCTGAATTTGATTCCTAAATTAATTAAAAATACAATGTAGTCCTGCCTTAAATGTAGCTAAGGAATTGTTTAGTTTTGCTACTTGGACTGCAGTTGCAAGTTTAAATCAATTCTTCTTCCGGGAACTGTCCAGGATAAGTCAGTGGCACCACTTGTGCAGTAAGGCATTACTAACCATCACTAAGGGTGCAAGTACTTGGACTTAAGCTAACAGAAGTGATGATGTGTGAAAAGTTTCTGCTTCATTTTGACATGGTGATACAAGGGATAGGCAGATTTTGGGACAGACCATCTTTATCTGTCTGGCAGTCTAAGGATTTAAGCTGTGTCTATCACTCTGGCATTACTGTGTGCTCAGACAGAATCTGTAGGAAATAGTCTGAATTTCACTGTTAAAGTGAAGTGGTCAGGGCTGGTCATCCCAGGCAGGACTCCCAGAAGAGCTTTATTTCTTTTCATTTATAGAGGAGGGACTGAGGGGAAGCAAAGAAAAGGTGAAGAAGCACAGTCCTGATGCAGAAGCTGAAGCAGCCTCTCCACTCTGGTGATACCTAAAAGCAGTTGCACTCATTAGCCCTTGGACCCTCAAACGGAGCCACCCTGCCCAGGGAGCTAAAAACAGTGTCTTACTATTTAAAGAGTTTTCTCTGGGTGCCCAGAGTTACCTTGCACCTTCTCATGCATACAAAGAAAGGCTGCACCTCTCTCTCCCTGTGCCCCTCAAGCTGCCCCAAGTGCTGGGAGACAGAGGGATTTGGCCCCTCACTGCCAAAAACCTGGAAGGATCCATATGGAAAGGATTCCCACATGTGCTTGACACAGCAAATGCATCCCAGGCCTTCTGGGGCCACCTGTTTGGTCAGCGCTCATTTTGACCATGCTGTTAGTGTGAAATCCTGATTTTTCACCATAAGAAAGAAATTTTACAATGCAAGTTTTTGTGGGTGCAGGTTAAGGTTTGAACCTCTCAACCTTGACAAAGTCTCCATAACATTTTATTTTTATGGGTACCTGAAGAGTCCTTCTGGAATATTAATGTTCTTTGGTTCTTTAGGTGTATATCACTGTGTGATGATTGCTTCATTTGCCAAGTATGCATATCCAATTTATGGAAAGTTATTTCTGAGCAATATAAATGTAGGAAATCCCTTTTGTTGAGACATGGTATTAATTGTGTTAGTGCCTAAATCTCCATGCCCTTATACCAACAAGCTATACTGCTTCAGTGTCTATAGTCAGCTCCTAAAAATACACTATCTTCTGACAGATTTCATGCCTCAGAGGAGATGGGGTAGCCTGGTTCTTTAACAATCCACTGTCACTCCAGCATTCTTTCTTCCTGCACTTCCCCCTCCTATTGCCTACACCTTTGCATGTTTAACACTAGATATGTGGAAAGAGTGGTGTGGGAACTGCCTCCTTGTGCGTGTCAATACAACTCACAGCAGTAGCTCCAGGGATGCCAGTACAGGTCAGGATCAAATAAAGGCATTGCTTAGCATTTATGTGAGTTTATTCCCAGATTAGGAGCAATGAGTACTTTTAGTAATCTCCATTAGTAGCAGCCAGGTCTGTCTTTTGCTATCCACAATGCTACATTACAAAAAGGAGGGTGGCACACAGCTTCCACATGGGCATCCCACCTCATATATAGTCATAACTAGTTCTCCATGCCCACCCACATCAGTTGTTCATTCTTCTGCCTTACAGCATGGAAGTGTTTAATCTGCACTGAGACAAAAGCAGGGAGGGTACAGGTACACCACCAAAGTATCTCGGTGCTGGACATGATCCTTTCATTATGGCAAAGACTGTTCTAACAAGGATCACCTCCACACCTTGGAGGCATGTCCAATGTTTACTGCAAAAGAAGTGTATTGCATCATATATCAATCATATGGTATCATATGGTATCATATAATCTCTCCTCTCCAGCATATGTCTATTTGGTCTCCTATTTACACAGCTATTACCAGTCCAATCTAATTTACTATGTATGTAAACCTGCATGGACACTGTTGCATGACAGCATAGGGATTTTTATCATTATTTACTCAACATTTTGTTTTACCTGTCTCCATGAAAGTAGGTCTATTGAAATGCAGCTGAACCTCCCTCAGTCTGTCTCTGGGCCTCGCTTACCCTCCCTTTGTCTCTTCTTGTTCTACTACAGACCTAGCCCCACATATTTGTCTACCAAACACCTGGTGGGGTCATCCCAGTCCCACAATGTAATCAGGCAGAGAGAAAATCTCCTATGGAGAGTAAGTAAGAAGAGTAGGTTAATTAAGTGCAAATGAATCACCCAGAAATCTGTCCCCAAACTGTTGCACCTGGAACTGTATATTAATATTTTCCAAAGGTTATTCCAATTGGTCTTTATTGACTTGATTTTGGTGTTTGGGAAAAATCTTTCTGAATAAGACCTGCCAACACAATGACTCCAGAAGTGACAGGGCTGCCACGTCCTGGATCTGAGCTAATGCAAGACACCATGCAGTGGACCTGACTGAACGTGTACAGCAAGACTGACACATTCCAGAGACATGGACACTATCTCCTGGCACATGTTACCTCTGTATCACCTGTGCAATGACTTGATGCCTACAGAAATGTTCTTTTCTGTGGGTTTTCCAGGAACACAGTGGTTCATCACATACAAACACGAAAATGCTAGGAAATTAATTACACTTAAAAGCACTGCTCCTTCAGTAAAACATTTAGGCTAGGAAGGCCATGTATGATCACCTTTGGAAAAAAACCTGCTTGGCTTATTTACTGTATAGATCATACCTCAACTGGTGAAGA
The DNA here is from genome assembly GCA_013401355.1 of Ceyx cyanopectus. Taxonomy (NCBI): domain Eukaryota; kingdom Metazoa; phylum Chordata; class Aves; order Coraciiformes; family Alcedinidae; genus Ceyx; species Ceyx cyanopectus. The sequence continues at coordinate 83,498 of VYZU01033232.1, read as the reverse complement.
CCCAGAAATTGTCAGGGGTCTGTTTGTAATTCTATTCCAGTTTATATGATCAGATGCCTGGCGCCCAGCAGCACAGTGGGAACCACACTCCTATCTGCAAAGGATCTGACAACTGAATGCAAAGGTCTGGAGAGCATCGATTCCAACACTGAAAGAGTAGCTTTCTCCAGACCAGTGTAATGTTGATCCTCCCTGGTAAGCAGGCCAATTTGTGCCAAATATGGTGATGACTTTTCTCTCCTGTGTTCAGACCACCCACCCACTAGGCACAGAGCACTGCATATTAGCTGTAATAGAAAGATTTTAACCTCAGCAAATGGCAACCAGAAAGTTACAGACACATTTTCTTATTACCAGCCTTCTTAAGACTGAACAGGCAATTATTTCCTTGAGACCACTTCTGTGTATGAAATTATATTTCCAGAAAGAAATGACAACTCAGTAAGCTGGGTGTGTAAGCTGGGGTACTTCTGTCCCCAGCCCACAGACTGGTTTCACTAACCTTGCAGTGGTATTGACAGACTCCAGAAATAGCCATGGACAGTGTTTTCTTACTAGAAGTCAGCTCTGGATCGTATCAGTGGGGGAGGTGAATTAAAAATGACAAGGGGAGACATATAGAGGGGTCTGATCCCTCTCTATGCACAGTCCCCCAAGGTGGTACTGTACTATGCCCAGCACACAGCCCCTCATAAATACATGAGTGATCATTTTTAAAGCTAGAACTAGGGGCACCTGACACCTTTTGGGCTTCCCACCTCTTTAATATTCCTCCTCACATTTCTTCACTGTTAAATGAACATAATGACTTCCTCGATCTTTCCTTTTTCCCCAACTCTTTCTTACAGTTTTCATTTCATTTTAATGCAAGGGCACCGATCCTAGTTTATGTCATAATAGATGGACAACAATAGTGCAATTTAACTAAAATAACATGCTAAACAGTGCTACATGTTGACGGAGTCATGATGGATAAAAATTGGAGTGTTTTGGTGGTTTATATCTTCAAAGAAGATCTGGCAAGTGTACAAAGTGACAAATGTATTTAAGAATCTATGCCATTCAAATGGTACTACCACATGTCTGTTTGGGATTTTTCCCATCTAAATGTGGGAATATGGGCACGAAATCACTTGCATACTGTGTTCTTCTAACATAAAGTGGGGCATTTCAGAGGGTGTGTCAGTGGCACCCAATCTCACCAGATACACATGGCAAAGGAGACAGCTGAAATAAGTGCACATTATGTGTGCCAGGCAGTCTTTATTTATTTCTTTCATGCAAAAAGGAGAAGATCGTGCTCAAAACATTTTCACTGGGAATTGATATCAGCATAAGAAAGTGAAAAATGTGTCATCTGCATTTCAAGGAATTGCAAGTCCCTATCCTAGCTGAAGTCACCAGCAATTACGATACAAAGAGCTCAGATCCTGATGTGAGCAACAATGATGTAAAAAAGCACTATTTCACATCATTTTGACTGAATTATTCTGCCTTTACTCCAGTTTCGCTAAGATGGAAGCTGGCTCAGGGTCTTTACATAATCTATACATTTTTGTGCCTTTTTCTCCTTTTATTTGTCACAATAAACCACCTCCTTTGTGGATTATTTTTTATTTGTGGAATGTATTCATATTCTCAGAGTCCATCTGCTAAAAGTATCCTATTTAAAAGAAGATGGCATCATTAGCTACCCTCTCTTGCTATAAAGAAAGGAGCAGTTCCCATATTTTTACCCAGTTCAGTGGCTCAGTGGATGCACTAATCTTGCTGAACACTTCAGTTTAGATGGTATATCAATGAGGCATTCAAACAGAGCAGTTTATACACAAAAATTCTGTCTGCTTTGTAAAAGATTATCCTTTTATAAACACTCTGCGGAAAACATAAAAGCAAATAGGGGACAGCACATAGGACAGGAAAGATGTTAGAAGGGAGATTAATACTGAATGGGTCGAAATGAATGGTGCTTACCAAAACGAGGTCCAGATACTTTGGCTGCAGTGAAACATAAATAATGGGAATGACACATCGTTTATTCGGGATAATGAGTTGATCCGAAGTAGGGGCCTAGAACAAGAGATTAAAGATTAAATATCCATCTCCTGATGAATATCAGTAGCAAACTTTAACCTTTTCCTTCCAAAAGCACAATTTCTTTGAACAATCATGTCAGCATAACACAGTGAAGAAATGGGCTAAAGCAAACTTAAGTCACATTTTTCTCTTATCCTGGAAGAAAACATCACTTCACATTTTAAGACAGAGAATTGTCTTTTTATTTCCAGGCTTGTAACTCTTTTGGAATAATTTTTATGAGAACACAAAGATTTTGCTTGATGTTTTGTATTGGAAAAATCTGGCTTTAGTGTTTATTGCTTACATTTTAGTTCTCTGCAATAATTGAAGAACATACCCATCCTGAACATTCACTTGGGTGGAGAGATAATGACAAAAAGCAGCCTGCTGGAAAAGCACAGCATACCACATGCTGAATTAGAGTCTTGAATGCAAGGAGGACTTGGAAGGTGTCACAAGCTTTGGATCAGGAAGGGCTGGAAGTATAGCAAAGGGGGGAAAGGCACAGACAACTGGGGACAGCAGGCTGACTGTACTGCAGTGTTGGCAACTCGTCCAAGCTGGTCAATTAGTGGTCCTTCTAGCTCAAGATGCTGTACTGCAACTGAGGCAGAAGACATAGGACAAGTGGGAATCTGGATAGCTGTGGCTTGCCCAGAACTTGGAACAGAGCAGCTGCTGAATGCACGCAGCCAGCCAAGCCCTGCATTGTGGTTTTGTTGCTGATGGCTGCCTCCTGAAAGAGGGATAAAACTGGGGACAGGGGGAGGAGGGAAGAGGAGGCGAGACTTTCAAATGACATTTAGAAAAGAGCCAGGCTGGGAGGCAAGGGTGAGTTCAGCATGCTTTCACCTGCCTGTGGAAAGAGGCTCGCAAGTGAAAGGAGTTTGTGGTTTCGTTCTACTCTCTAGGGAATGTGTTGTCCCAGTGCCAAACCAGTGTGCATGTACAGTTGGCAGTTTCTCCACAGAAGCAGCCTAGGACTAGGAGCTGTGGAAAAGTATCAATTTTTACTTGGTAAATATTTGCATGCAAAACCAGATATCCCCATAGGTTTCTGTGAGCCTCTGTGAATTTGTAAAAAGGAAGGATTTTTTTTTATTTGTGCTGTGGGAGTGTGTATGCATGGATGAACAGTTCCAGTGAGGACATAGTTCTGGGGGGTGAGCTCATTGGAGTGACACCTTGAAGGACGCTGAAAACGTTTCACAGGGCAGGCTCCATATTTTGCAAAACTCACATGCTGGCAACAGAACAAAAATATCACTATTTAACACTGTCCCTTTTCAGCAAGAAACAGAGAGGATTTGCTGTGTTTCCCACCTCTTCTGGGTCAGAGACCCAAGTTGTATCAGGCACCTGTATCATGCTGTGCTGTGACAACATCCCTCTAGTGCCCATATCCTAAAACCTTCTGAAGACCTGGAAGACCTCCTGAAACCTTCTGCAGCTGTATAGCAGGAAATATGCAGAGAACAGGATCACAAGTTTCAGGAAGGCCAAATAAATGCAGATGAAGGAAGAAGACTTGGGGTGCTGGACCAGTAAGAGGAGGCAGAGCTAACAAATCAATATCAAGGGTGTGAAAACAAGATATATGGCCAGTTATCATCATGGTTCAGCCAGGATCAGGCTTTGTAGCATCTGGCTAGCTTAGGTGGTCCCATGCTGGAAAGGGGGTCAGGTTTTCCACCACTGGTTGTGATGGTGAGGGGAAGTGGAGGTCCCTCTCAGTGCCAAAGCAGCACCAGCCTTTGCTCTAAGGAACCAAAGTGCTGCTCTCCAGGGACACAGAACACCATGCTTGGTTAAGCTGCTCTGCCTGTTTTCAGCACCCTGCACTGGTTTCCAGCCAGCCAGGCTTTTATCCTTGAGATATGAGCAGCAACTTCCCTTTTATTCAGAAAGCAGCAGCCATTTTCGAGCATTATCACAGTGCTGATAATACATATTACAAACAGTAGAGCTGTGAAGGGATGCCAGAGCCCGGCTGCTGCCTGGTGCCTAACCTTAGGAAATCCCACATAACTATGCCACACCACAGCATGCTGGCCTGTATAATGGGGATCAACCTGCCTGGGCAGGAGTGGCATTGCAGGAGAGGCATTTTCCCTCCTGTCATGCATGCTCCTCCTCTCAGAGGACTAAGGAGCAGTTCACATAGCAAAAGACCTTCCCCATAAGGTCTGCAGGAGATATTCCAGGGATCCTACAAGGAAAGTCGTTGTAGCTACGCTCAGAACGACACAAGTCCAATGCAGAGGGGAGAGAATGGCCTCAAAGGCCCTCCTTGTGACATAAAACAGCAGCCCCAAGGCTCTCAGTGTCCTTCACAGCCCTTCCTGGGGAGGAAAAAGGTGGCACTGGGCATGCCTGCCTCACCTCACTGCTGAGAAGGAGGAACAGCTCCCAGCTGACTCTAGTATGGGCAATGGGCTCTTGTACTTAGAAGGTATTTGTGACAATTTAAAATTAGCCCTTAATAACATGAAGATGGTGATCAGAACAGCATGAGACAGAGAAAAGCCTATTCCAGAAGTATGCCCAAATACAGCAAGTATAAATGAGCTTTCCAGGGTTGCTTCCAATATCTAAGTGGAAGGTAAATTTGTGAATTAGAATCACAACAATTTTTATTCACAGAGAACTATCTGCTTGAACATCTGAGTATGTATAAGAATGAAGGGTTTGGGCTGTAAAATTATTTGGATGCTTCCCTATGAAAAACGGAGTTTCCCTATGAAAAAAAAACAAACAGTAGTTTCCCTATGAAACTCCAGGAAAAAAAGCACAAATTCCTTGCAAAACTGTTCAGTTAGGAACCAAAACTCAGGTGTTCACAGCCTGACTTGTGTAAGGGAACTACACTTTAAAACATCTGTGAATAAATCTGTGGAAACAGACATGAGTTTTCCTAGCAAATAGCCACAGCTCCCATATCTGCTGTGCAGTTTGACAGTCCAGTGCTTTCCTCCTCACAGAGGAGGACAGATATGCTGACAGGTCAAGGTACCTGTAACCACCCAACTGCTCCTCTACAGGCACCATAACATCCCCCTAGGACAGCACTCCGTGGCCTGGGTTTGCTGCATAATCCACAGAGGGAAAATGGGGCACCATTCACCTCATCCTAACAGCTGAGATGAATCCCACAAAAAAAAGAAAAAAGAAAAAGAAAAAAAAAAGCAGCCTCTCTTCTTTGGTTAGTTGAATCTCATCCATATATTTTAATAGTAGCATGTAATTAATGATGTAGGCATTGATACTGAGCCTGCGTTTTTACAGGTGTGACTGACATACTCTATCTTCACGTATTCTAATTCCAATCAGAATGTCTTTTTTTTTTTACCCATTTAGCATCCAGAGGAGCTTGAGCTGGGCAAAATTATCAGAAGGATAATTCTCTTCCATCATAGGGTGGGAAGTTTAGAGCCTGTCAGAGACCTTTGGGCATTGAACCTGAATCCACATGTCATCCTAAGCAGTCATGGACACTGAGACCAATTTGGAATTTGGATTTAAGTCCATTAACTGGTATTAGTAGACAGACCTTACCTAGGCCATTCCAGGATGAATAGAGTCCCTTTCTGTACCTAGTCCAGTTCAGGGAGTGGGTCAAGAGCATCCTGTAGAACCTAATACTGGGGCAGCTGACAATGTCCTGAGGTGAAAAGCTTGGCAGTCCTACAGTGAAAGGTTCGGCAGCCACCAGCAGAGCATGTGGGGCTGTGAAGGCATGAAGGCAGGCTGCCCCTCTTACTGCCCCTTGGGGACCATGCATCACCCTCTCTGCCATTCCTTTCACATCAAAGGAGCCTTCCAGAGGCCCTAATGATAGGCATGGCGGGGGGACACAAGAGCAACATAAAGCTGCCTGAGCAGGGTTAGCAGTATGCTTTCATATGGTCTTGGATTGTACCTTTCCACAAACCAGCTGTACCTCTCCAATACTGGGCAAAGCTCAGAAACGCATCTTTCTGGAGATTATTTCCATCTGCACATCACAAAGGATATATTGATTCAGCTACACTCCTGAGATCAGAGTGGAAACACTGTATAGCCGGGAAGCAGACACATGTGCTGCTTATCAAAGCTATACATACGGTACAAAAGATACCAGTGTGAAGAGCAACCGGCTATATTTGCACCAGCACATGACCTGTTCTGTAATTCTCTAAAACAAAAGAAAAGGAAGTGCTGAATGCTACTGTTCCTAGGCCATGCAAATGGTGTGTCAGGAGCACATCAAACGCAGCTGAACTCACAGACACGAGGACTCTTAAGTAGTTGATTTGCTGTAGCTGTCAAAGATTCCCCCCCAAATATTTGCTTTATTTGTATTCCTTGGAGCTGCAGAGATATAAGTGACACAATGGGAAAGGATATGCCAAGAGATGTGCCAAAAGGAGAAGTTGTGTCTCTTTCAGAGATAAGTGCAAAGTGGAACATGTCACTAGAGGAAAGCTATATTCTCCCTGCAATCGTCTTCCAACTATCCACAACAAAGACAAGTTACCTATTCCTCAAAATTCACAGCATCTGAATTTGTAGAGAGTGACATAAGGAAGCTCAAAAACTACAAAGCAAGAAAGTCAATTATCTAGATCGTGGTGTGCCACTCTATGCTGGCATTGTACATACCTCAAACTGGTTTGGGAATTATCAGTATAATGATCATCTGTGGAGGAAGAGAGGTCACTTGGGTCTCTTGCAGCATTAATCTTGCCTGGTTGTCTCCTGGATAATGGAGACTAGGCAACATTACTAGAGGAAAATCAAAGAATCATTTAGGTTGGACAAGACCTTCAAGATGATCAAGAGAGAGCAACACCCATCTCTCTACAACCTCCTGTTGTGGTTTAACCTCTGGGGGCAGCTGAACACCACAAAGCACCAGCCCACTGCTTCTCCCCCACCCTGCCCGCTCCACACTCCCTCCTGCAGGATGGAAAGGAAGATCAAGAAGAAGTGAAAAAGGTGAGACCCTGAAGGGGTTGAGATAAGGACAGTTTAATAAGTGAAAACAGTTTAATAGATGAAAACAACATGTACTAATGAAATTATTACAAAGCAAGTAAAAGAAGCCAGGAAGGCTCTACCTGTGACCAAGATGCCAACTTTCCCTGTTCCAGCCACACTGAAGCCACACACAGAAACAAGATGAAAAAAAAGTCAGCCCCACTCTAGCCTAGCCCTGACCTTATATAGAGGTATGACTCATTAAGGTATCAAACATCCCATTGGCCGATTCAGTTGTTTATTCCCTGAACTGATTGGGCCAGCAGATGTTGGTGATAATTAACCCAAACTGAACCCAGGACACCTGATTTCAGGTATTTGCATATATAAAAATAAGCATAGGTAGGATAGTCCTTGCACTTCAGAGTTTTTCTGGCTTTTTCTGGTTTTGCAGTTTACTATAAATTAAGGCCCAATCAGCAGAAATATCTCTGGGAGTGAGACTAAGGGATTGTTAAACTTTTGTACTTCTCCTGTAGCTAAAGATGCTCCACCATCACTGCTGAGTCAGCAGGTGTAGAGCTGTAGAACTGCTGTTGCTGCAGAGCTCCTGCACTGAAACCATCACACAATATGTGCTACTGCTGTTGTATATGTGTCCACAGAAAACTTACTTCCCTAGACCAAATGATCAGAAGGATGGAACACCTATTCTAAGAGGACAGGCTGAAAGCATTGTTCAGCCTGAAGAAGAGTTCAGAGAGGCCCTTCTCTACTTAAAGAGGGCTAGTAAGAAAGGAGTTAGATATTTTAGCTGGTCTTGCAGTGACAGGATGAGAAGAGCATGATTTTAAACTATAAGAGGGTAGATCCAGAGTAGATATGAGGAAGACATTTTTTACAGTGAGTGTGGTGAAACACTGGAGCAGTTGCCCAGAAAGGTCGTAGATGCCCCATCCCTAGAAGCTTTTCAGATCAGGTTGGAGAGGGCTTTGAACAACCTGATCTAGTTGAAGATATCCCTACTTATTGCAGTGTAGTTGGACTAGATGACCTTTCAAAGGTCCCTTTCAACATAAACTATTCTCTGATTTTGTGAAAAGAAGCCTCATCTTAGTGGAATTTGGACAGGTCAGTCAACACACTCTTAAGGAGATGAAGGTCAAGAATCACTGACCTTGACAAAAAAAAGTGGTGAAGCACACTGAGCACCAAGATAGAACTGCCATCAAGTCACTTTTGGGTCTCCTCCACCTGTCTAATGCCCTGTGTACATCAGAGAAGCATAAAAAAGAAATCATCGATGGCTGTAAAAGACAGTGCCCTTCAAGTCAATGATCACCTGGTGCAGAAAGAAATAGTGATTCCAAAACACAGTCATCTTCTATAGTAAAACTGAGACTGCTTGCAAGTCCAGGACAGCTGAAACGAGGCACAATATATTGCCTGCTCACAGGGAAGAGCTAACTGGATGCTTGACCTCAAAACTTTCATCCAACCCAGGTACAGACTGAACTAACCTGGGAGAAAGGGGTGAATCCCAAACCCACTGGTGTTTCCTCAGCATATGGGCTTTGTTTGCTCTGTGGTAACCTGCCCTCCAGCAAGAGAAACCTACTCCTGAGCAAGGGATGCAGACTCAGGGATAAAAACTGGCATAACTGCTTTTCCCTGGAAAATTCCACCTAACATCTGTACAACAGCTGGATTTCCTATCTCATTTCACTGATCTGAATGGATTTGCTCTCAGAACAGTTGCAGATCTGTATATATCTCACATGGCTTGATTCACTGTGGTTTACCTGTATGAAATAATAATTAGCTGCACTGCCTCCCCTTCTCCCACCTCCAAACGCTAATTCTAATTCATGACTGATAAAACCTAGCATATGAATGGTCACTTTGGTCCAAAACATTAATTAATTCTAAAAATACAAACCAATCCTAGTCAGTTGACAGTTCAGAACACTACTGGGGAATAAGTTCTACTTCAGACTCATTTTTTTTCTATTACTGGAGCCTTAAATACTTTTTTTTTTTTCTACAGATTCAGCCAGAGAGATGCATCACTAACATACTGGCCAAGCATGAGCACTCTTACTCATCGTGGGCAGTTCCTTAATCCAAGAAAGGTCCCACAGGAGAAAGTATAACTCCAGTGTTTAGCATGAAGTAAAGACACCAGGCAGGATCCTTCTCCTTAAATCTGCAGATTTTGATCTAAGATCCAGAGCTCTTTTACAACATATTTGCCATCTCTGTAACAAAAAAAGGCCATAAACAATTCTACAACAAAATACTTATGCCTCCTACTGCAACTCAGGTATATGCCAGTAAGTACTCACCAGTGAGGTATTTTCTGCAAAGATTCAGAAGTACATACAACACATTAAATGCACATATATTTCCAATTTTACTACATGTACCTCCTGACTTGCTTAATGGTCACAGCTAGGTTTAAAATGAAAAGTCACGTATTTTCCTCTTTTATTTTATTTATTTTTATTTTTAACTGATTGCTGTTTATAGCCCTTACATTCAACAAACAAACTGGGCCATCCAACTCTGCAGTTTCTAATGACGGCAGCCTTTCTTCTTTCACCCTATCACAAAAATGCTTTGAAGTCCTATGCCGTCAGTTATGAGTATTCTGATATTTCCCCAGCAAGGATATAATAGGAGCCAAAACAAGCCTCCAGGTGCCAATATTGCACCTGACAAATTAGGCACACGACTGGAAAAGGATGGGCCCATCCTTCTGCTTAATGTTCATTTCCTCTCATTTCCACGTTAACAGGAAGTAGTTGGAATGGAAAAAAAGGCTTTCCTTAAAGACTCAAACTATCAAAAGGCCTGGAGCTGTTTCTCCTTGCAAACAAAAAACTTGGAAGCCAGCTATGTCCTATGATTTGGAGCTCATTTACAGTGACCTATTTAACCCCTACTGACGGCACGATGAACAGGATGTTATGATTTATTTAACACTTAAAGCGGGTGTGAGAACAAGGTGGATGGTGCCCTTAGACGTAGTCTTTCCATAATTTATTGCTCCAAGTGCTTAATTTTTCCTCAGGGAAGCCTTTGATAGCCGGCTGCTGCAGTGTGGTTAAGTGTGTGCATTAAACTGTGAAGCAAAAATATTCATAATAATACTAAAAATAATACCTGTAACAGAAATTATTATTTCAGAGATCTGGAACTTTGAAGAGCTCTTCCCCACAGCAATGGAATTGTCTTGAGAACATTTAATGAAGCAACATAAAGACTGTTTAATTTACCTTGTGAAGTCTTTAGCTGCACAATCTAGCTGCAAGCACAATGCAAATTCACAATCACAAGATGTTGCACAGCTCCTAGAAGGCCACTGGAGAACCATAACAAAGATGGCTTAAAAAAAAATATTAAAAAATACTAACATCTCCTACCCTGGTGCCACAGGGGACTCCGACCAAGAAGAGTCTCACAACAAATGTTATGTCTGACTGGCTTTAAAGTTGAACAGCTGCTTAATAATGTTGTAGCATGCCCTCAGAGGGTTTATCTTAAAGCACCTTCTTTTGAATGGTCTGTAATCTTTATCTGGAATACAGGACCATCCTTTAGAAACCATTTTTATGCCAAAGTTAGTGAAATAACATGTAGATCTTCTACCCTCTGGAGACTGGTGTTCAGCTCTGCTTCATGTCATTACACTGAAGGTCCTTGGTGACTTCAACAAGCAAGATCTGTAGGAACGCTTGCACCTGTGGATAAAGGACTTCAACCTTGAATGATAAATACATATTTCTGGATTGCTCGGGTTTGGTTTTTTTTCTCTCTTGAGCATGCATTTGTGAGCATAAGTTGTATTTTAATGTAGACAGGCAGGTAATACATTTCACTTTTAGTAGATGAAGTAATGATTTTAGTAAATTACATTCATCTCTTTAATCTTATATTTCCATGCACACTGAGTTAAATGTTGTAAAACTATCAATTCTGTCAAAACCTAACAGAAAGAAAACAAGAAACCCTGCAATCTTAATGTCCAAACTGACTGGTGATTATCAGGAATTAAATGTGCAGGAATTCCAAATCTTTTCTGATCAGAGATGTCTAGATGACTTTTGTTTTTCCATAATTGTATGAGGTTCCTACATGGTATTTAAGAATCAATTATATTGCAATTGATGTAATTAACTCTAATAATCCAGTAAAAGTCAGTAGGAGGGCTATTCAAGTCAATAGAAAAGAGGGACTATATTATGAAGGTGTTATTAACCTATGCAGATTTTTACTAGACATTTCCTTTTCTTACATAATAAATATACAGTGATGAGGAAGGCTGTCATTATAATTTAATGGGAACAATGGCTCATCACTTCCTTTCCTCTACAAGCCTTAACTAATTCCACATACGGTGTATAAGTAAAAATGAAGTTAAATGAATCTCGCAAATTAGCTATTAATCATCCATCAATCATCTGTTGCTCCATGATTAAAATCTGTGTTGAATTCAGAGCTTGGAAAGGTATTTGGGGAGTGGCAGGAGTTGCATGTACATCTTCCAATTCATTTATTCATGCACTTCCATTTTGCAGTGCCAACATTACTTACTGAAAACAGTCCTGAAGTCACAGAAAATCTCCTGAGGAAAGTTCCAGCCTTTCCCAGGACAAAGCAAAACTCTCATTTACATATTTGTAGCCATTGCTCTGGCTAAAGCATTGTGGCATATGAGAACCTCATTCATGCTTCTGAATTCAGTCAGACAACTCTTTCTTATGGAAAGAAAGCAACATAAAGTCAGGGAAACTGAGGCAGTGATCTGCCATATGCCATGGAAAGTCATGTAGAGAATTCTTCTGTCCAAGATCCTAATCTCCTGTTTCATGATCATGATGCACTGCATGAGGCAAAAGTGAGTTCTGCCTGAACACAGCTGTTAAAATTGGGATTTTTAGGAATTTCTGTCTTCACCTTCATCAACCTGACCTTCTTTCTTAGATATGGAAGATTGAGTTGATGTCATTAGTAGAAGTGCTTGTCTTGGAAGTAGACAAAGATCAGGTGTCTGTGTTACTGTTATTCAATGTATTAGTTGCCTCCTACACGGCTGGCTACAGGTGATCCTCCTGTCTTGCACCCTGGTAGCTCCCATCTGGGTGGCTCCCCATGGGGCCATTCAGCTCTCTCTTAAAAACTGCAAGGGATCATTGTGGGCAATTCCAAAAATTTTCCAAGTATGCAGTGACTTAGTGATATATTGCAATCACTTTCCTGCATGGAGGTGAGGTGATCAAAAGAGGTCCAGGAGAAGGCAAAGACAGAGTTTTATTTATTCTGGAATCATTTAAAATCAAAATAAATACTGAATTACCTAGGTCATAGAATCATATAATCATAGAATGTTTGGGGTTAGAGCATAAAGATCATCTAGTTCCAACCCCCCTGTTATGGGCAGGGACACCTCCACTAGACCAGGTTGCTCAAAGCCCCATCCAACCTGTTCGTGAACACTTGCAAGGAGGGGACATCCACAACCTCTCTAATCAACCTGTTCCAGTGTCTCACCACCATCCTCAGTGCAATGTCACTAAATTTAATGCAAAGACTGAGGCTGAGACTGTGGAGAGGATATTTTCTGCTGTGAAAACATTTTCTAAAAGATCATGGGAAGACAGTATAATTTTTGAAAGCTCTTCCTATGCAGACCCTTCTTCTTTGTTCAAATGTTCACACTTCTTTGGGTAAGATGTAGTATGTGTACCTAACTAAAGAAAGAGGGAGCTGTGATGTTGCAATAAATACAGCACAGAGGAGTCCAGTAATACTTTGTAACTACAGCATTGATTTTTAAATATTTTTTTTTTAATCACAGCAGTAGGGCAAGTGCTCTACAGATATCAATAGTTGCACCAGAGCTGACCTATGTTGCACAGAATGAATAAGCTTTGACTATAGGAACATAGATAGGCAACCCTGCTGACTCCTGCTGAATAAACCTATTGTAAAGCTGGCAAACAACATCCTTCCATGGCTCTTGGACCTGTGGCTTCATCTAGTCTGGGACTCCCAAGAGCATTTTTTTCTTAATAACAGCACCATACTTTGTTATACTGCTAAATACAGAAGGCATTTCTGATGTTCTCATTGCAAGCTTCTCTCACAGCATACTTGATTTGGTGGTGTTTGACAAAGCTATTGCTTTTATTCAGGAGCCAGTTCTGTGATAACAAGGACAGAGATGTAAAAAAAAATGTTCTCCATGAGGCATTAAACCTCTTTTTTTTCTCGTTGTGAGCCAAAGCAAAATGCCTGCAGGTGTCACACAGCCCCCCACACCAATAATTAGTTCACCACAGCAGGTATATCTCACCACAAAGGTATTTTGAAAATAAGAAGTTTTCGTTTGGGAGACCTGCAATGCCCAACTTCTGGGCATGGGAAGTGAGGTTATGAGGGGCTGTAAGCAGAATGCAATGTTGCCTGCTGCAAGGACTCCCAGGGCCTGAGCTTTGCTGCCCTACACCATGCCAGGGCTACCTGAGAAGCATGGGGCTGTCTGTTTTCAGGTGTCTTTGGATCAGCAAGCCCATGCAAACAAGCTGTGCCAACAATGATACACCGAGGACTGCAGAAGTACAGCAATTCAGCAGTCAAAACTTCCTTTATTTAAATCCCTAAACACCACTTAGTTATATAATAATCTCAGTTCTTTCACACTCCACGAGCTTGCCTTAAATTGTCTGGAGCAGCTCCTCATCTGACACAGATAGCTCCAGTCCAAGGCAGTGGAACTGGGATGGTTCCCACCAGCTGCCACTCTGCCCTGACTGCAATTGCATTTCACACACAAAAGATGAATCTACAAAAAAAAAACCAAACCAAAAAATCCCCATCCTCCCCTCATTTTGAATTATCATCCACAAGAAAAGATTCCAGTGTTTGAGCTTCCATGGAAAATCATTACGGTCTTATCTTTATTTTTTTTTTTTACTTAAAAAAAACTCAACCAAACTTGGGATGATAGTATTAGGTAGCACTGTGAAAAACAACTAAATATAGCAGTAGATCATGGTGGGTGTGAGTGGAAAACAAAGGAGTCAGGAGCCGAGCTCCTGCTGTTGTTACGTCACTATAACACCCATAATTATGTTATTATGTACACTGACCACTTCAACTATATCTGGACACCACTTACCATGATAAAAATCTGATTAATAGCATGCCATACAATCTTGGTTTCTTTGATGAGCATTAACTTCTGTCTTCTATATTCTTTTTTCAAACAGACAGGATATTTGTTCTGCCTCCCTCATATGGAGAGTTTGGGAGAGTGAACATACTGAAAAAAAAAAAAAGCATGATTTAAAATCTCATTGCTGGGCTCATGTTATCTCGGTGTAAAAACATGTTAATCCACTTCTAAAGCATTGTAATACATAAACTGTCCTTCTCACAATCACCAAAAATTTATAAATACTATAACCTCTATATAGAAACACATCTGGACTTAGGATGCTTAGCTGTACAAGCACTACACCATTTTATCTTCAGCATCACAACTTTCAAATTTAAAATGCCCTCATGTGAGGTATGAGGGTAACCTACCTCAGGGTAGGTTAGCTCAGGTGAGCAGTGCTCATCTGGTCTTGGCATGACAAGGACCCCACAGGCTTTTTGCTATAGAAGACACATGAGGGTGCCCAGTATCAGCAGTGAGATGGCCAGCACTGCTTCCCAGCACTGGACAGAATCATACTGGACAGAATCATACAGCACTTCAGGTGTTCTTTGCAGCGGCCCCATCACACCATCTTTTGCTGTTTGTGCCCCCCCCAAAAAAGAAGTACTGCAAATGTATATATTTGGACAAAGTAAAATATTTTAAAAGTACTAGGACTTTTTTTGTTGTTTTTAATATCTAGAAAGTGAGAGGGAAAAAAACAGAACAGGCAAAAATGAATGAAGAACAGTGCTCTCCAAGATAAATAATTCTTTTTCCTTTAGTTAAATGAATATTGAAAAAACATATCTTATTATATCTTCAGCCCCTGAGGATATCTTAGCTGGTTTGTTTCACAATTCACCAGGAAAAAACCCTCAAGGTATTTCAAAGATAACTGTTAAATGTCTGACTTTCATCTACAATAGAGGAAATCAGAATTCCACCTTAAAACAGTTTTAGTACCACCAGACCAGAAGGGTTTGATGCCAAAGAGCTGTTCTGTCCTATTGAAAGCAGAGAATGGCTTCCTCTGCAATATGTACAAAGAGCAAGGAAATTTACTCAATTAATGTGAAACACAAAATGGCATCTGCCATCTGGAGATGCACACAAAAGCCATGGGCAGTCAAACACTTCTTAAGACTTTGGCATGTAAAATTAACATATTTTCAGACTTAAAGGGACATGTGAACTCGTACATGAGGATTTTGTTTTTCTCACAGCAAAATAAAATGCACAGTAGAATATTTCTAATGTAATGTCCCAGAAACAGCAGTGCTAATCACCTACAAAGATTTGCCTGTGACATCAGGAGTACCATTTAAACATGCTGGATGGGAACTGAGTAGTTATTGATTTAAATATGCATTTATTTAAACAATGGACAGAAATACACTTCCACTAAAGTTTACAACTCCATTATAGTGTGCTGCCTTATTCAGACTGATGTAAAAGTCTTGTTTCTTCTTGTGTGTGATGCTGTGCAACCACTGGAATTATTTTTCATTGCAAAAGCAAAGTGATGCTGACTAGCCAAGTTTAGTGCAGATTCAAAGTTGAAGGGGCTCCCTTTACTCCAAGCATTTTTAAGTATTCTTTGCTTGAATAAAATGAAGAAAGTTCAGCTCCAGTGTCTGTTCCCTTTTGTGTATTAAAAAAAAAGGAGCACACTGCTTTAAAAAAAAACCCATGACATATGGTATCTAAGTGTTCACCACCATAAATTATTCAACTGCTGCTCACTCCACAAAGAGAAATCTAACAAAATGCAAAACCTGAGGCCTCACCACCAAACTCCTGGTTACAAATTCTCAGTAGTGTCTTCAGCACATATCTGACCAGAAAAAAACTGGTCACCGTATCCAAACTTCCCAGGCAGACACCCACTGTGAAATACAAATTTACCTGCTTTTCACTCTACCTGCAGCCTTCATTTTGACACTCCGCAGAATCACCTGAACTGAGCCCTTCTCTGTGTTTTATGCCACTGCCTTTTCACTCTGCCTGTTCTGTGACAATACAGCACTGGTTTCACAAACCTTGTCTCATGCACTGCGCTGGAGAAAGAGTGACAAAAGCAGAGAAGAGGAGGGAAATCAAATCCGTTCCTGCTGAAGATGAAGAATGTGGTTCAGCATCGATTTCCTGCGTGATTTTGCTCAGGATGATCAGGATGCTTACACCTATCTGCCACATTTGTCTTCCAAAAGTAAACATTTTTGGCACCCCACAACTTGGCGGTGATTTCCCTAACATACTTCTGATGGATGCTCTTTTTAAAAAACAAAACAAAACATAAAAGAAAACATTTCAGAGTAGATGAGAAAGTTGGCTCATGGAAGAATTTAGAGCCAAAGACACCAAACCTGCAAGTACTTACTCATGAATTACAATAAGGTAGCCAGTACAATGACACTATGCACATGGCATTTACTCAGATATGTAGGGGAAGGGCGGCAATAAGCTTAACAGCTGGACTCTTAACGAAGGAGTGTCACATACAAAAACTTCTTAAACAGTGACCCTGTCATTCACTTTGCAAGTTTCCTGTTTTATTATACTGACAGAGATTTGTTTTCTTAAGGATTAGATCTGCTGATTAATTTTTCAGTTAAAGCACTGTTAAAAGTAACCCCGGGGAAAAAAACAAACCAACAAACCAACAAACCAAAAACCAAACCAATAAACCAAAAACAAACAAACAAAAACACCAACACATAATGCAAAGCAGAAGGTGCAAAAATAATTCCAGTATCAACATTCACATGCCCCGTAGATTTTTTACTACCTTTTTTAGGAAAAAAAAAAGGTGCATCAAACTATACATTCAGCCAGAAAAAGAGGAGGGCAGAAAATGCACTAAAGCATCATTTACAATTTCTTTACCAGTTTGTTCATTTGTGCTTGAATTTGTGAGCGTGTGTGTGAGAAACAGACAGAGACACAGAGAGAAAGGGAAGAAAATGACTCATGCCTGACAATGTTACTATGTAAATGGTCATAGTTGTGGGCTTCCCTGGGGGAATTTGTAATACCACAGCAAAAATCTAGCTAGCCTGCAATTACGATGCCGGCACCAAGTCCCTCCAGCACGAGCCATCATGTCTGGCTACAGCTGGTGCGAACGCTCTGCCTGTGTCCCCCCCACCGGCAGCATCCTGGGCTCCAGGGACTGCGTGGCTGGCGGTGAGGCAAAGCTGCCGGGATGATCCCACACCTCCAGCCAGGCAGAGCTCTTCCCAAACATTTCTTCCCACAGATTGATGTGAAGGAGAAAGTAGAGAGACCAGAGCTGGTGCCCAGAGCTACCAGGCTAAGACCTTTCAAAATCACTAAGAAGTCAATTTCAAATGCTGTTTAGGAAGGTGGCTTTCGTGCACAGCTCCTCTTGCAGCATGTGTGTGTACATCTGATCCCTAGCCATCCCCTGCTATGGCAGAATCGCATCTTGCACAAGAAACTCTCACTGCCCTGCGTTAAAAATAAAAAGACGGTCCTCAGCAAAACAGAGAAGGGTTCCTGGGTGAGGAGCATGAACCCGTGCCAGTGACAGACTTGAAGTGCAACATGACGGAGACACTGCTGTGACTGGACAGTTGAGGGATGATCTGGGGTTTGCAGGCATGTCATGGGGATGACATCCCGAGGCTCCGGGGGCTTGGGCTGCTGAACCCGCTGCCAGCCAATCCTTGGAGTGTCACTTACATGAGCTCCAAAGTAATCTTCTGGCCCACCCTTCAGGAAAAAGATAAGATGTCATGATCAGCTAATAGGAAGTGACAAGAAGAGATAAAATGGATGAGGAGGGAGGGAAGGTTTCGGATTGAAAAGGCATTATTCTTTTCTCTAATGCCAATCCTGCTAACTATAAGGCTGAGTTAATGAACGGGCTATTTAAGCACTTTCGTGCATTTTTATGTATAGCATTAATTTTTCTATAGGTACATATAACACAATTAACCTGTAGGTGTTTAAACAACCATGGCAATCATTTCAATCTAGTGGGGAAAATATTACACTTTTACAGAAAAAAAAAAAAAAAGAAAAAAAAAAAGTTCATCTACTCTTCCAACCATTCCCTTCCATCTGAACATGGGAATCCATTACCAAGAGCATCTTCAACAAAACCAAACCCAAACCACAAAACCTCCAAGATTCTGGCTTTCCTTTTTCCCCAGTGTAGAAAATTCTGTCATTTAGTTCACTTGCAATTAAGAAATCTGTTTCACTCCATAATTAAATGTTAGTGCATCACCTGATAAAGTCCTACTGAGTGGAGTGAGAAGTTTAGGCAGGAAAATACTTGAGAAGTTTGTCCCCAAATGCTACTTCAATAGCACTTCTAATTGGGGGGATGTGTCTTACCACCCACAACTGTACATGCACAAAACTCCCCGTACTTGGTCAGCTCCACAGACTTGAACAGAAACCTAATCACAAGTGCCAGGCTTTTAAGAACATTAAGTGATGTTTATCTTAAAGTGTTGTTGTGGGGGAAGAAGGATCTCTGGTGGGTACAAAGCCCAGAACGAGGGGTTGTGATCTCTGTAAAGCAGCAGTATGAATGACAACAGCAGTGAACTGCTGCCTTCAGTGCAGAGCCTAGGATGTACGACCTTTACACCATAAAGAATTTGCAGCTTAATGAAGCCACAATATGTTTTGAAGCTTTTGCCAAAAAGTACAAAAACCTATAGTCAGCGTAGCTAAGCATTTTATAATAAGTGTGGTTTCTTCTGCTCAACATGTTTTCCTGGTGTATTTGTTTGTAAAGGCAGAGATAAGTATAGTAACACAATCTGTTTTATAATATCATATGCAAAGAAAAATCACTAGTGACTAGCTACAGCAGTTGACAATCTTTGTGAGACAGCTGCAAGTATATGTTTAATTTTTTATATTCTAAATTTCTCAAATAGTCTGATCATGAAAACCTTTCTTCCCTCCAATGATGCTTTTCTGCAATAATAACACTAATGAAAATCAACAGCTGATGTAAGGAAAGAAAAGAAGAAGTTTAGATTCCCTATATAATGCTCATAATGGGTATTTTCACTAAAGAAAGCAGACTTGTATGTGCAATATCACAGAAACAAGCCATTCTGTCCCTATCTACATTTTTGACAGCTATATATGGAAAATGCGGACTTAAAAAACTCTTAAGAATAATTATTAGAAATCATAGCCAAAATAACATACATCAGCCTTGATTAGTTACATGAAAAAGCAGCCTTAAATTGATAGTTTAAAAACAGGAAAATTAGCAGTATGATTAAGTGTGAATGGCTAATAAAAAGAATTTTGCTAAAACAGATTGAGGTTCAAATCAAGGTCACAAAAGGAACTGATTGAGGAAAACTGTCATTTTTTTTTGCTGGGACTCAGTAGCTGTTTTAGCAGCACTGTTTCCTCTGAATCACAGTCTTGTAATGAGAAATTGCACTGCTGGGGTTAATAATGACTTGGTATGTTTGTTTACTGCAAAATTTAAGTTAAAACATTTTGTCAAACAAAAAAAAACAACCAACAAACCAAACACAAAAACCACAAATTCCTTCTGTGCAAGTAGACAGAAAGGGGTATAACTAAGCTAAGTAACCTCTAGTAAAATATAAGGTGAATTTGCACTGTAGTTGCAGATCTCATACTTCCTGTAAATTCACTCCAGGAAAAAATAAAATAAAAATCTGCAAATAACCCCAAGATCTCTTTGTCCCCTTTTTTCTTCCAAAATAAATGGCTTTGAGTCACAGTGCCACAGAACCTCACTAGCAGAGGCTGTTGTACTAACAGGGTCAACAAGACCAAGTGCAGGGTCCTGCATTTTGGTCATAACAATCCCCTGCAGTGTTACAGGCTTGGGGAGAAGTGACTGGAAAGCTGCACTTCAGAGAAGGACTTTGGGGTGCTGGTAGACAGCCAACTGAACATGAGCCAGCAGTGTGCCCAAGCAGCCAAGAAGGCAACAGCATCCTGGCATGGATCAGGAACAGTGTGGGCAGCAGGAGCAGGGAGGTGATTGTACCCCTGTACTCAGCACTGGTGAGGCCACACCTTGAGTACTGTGTCCAGTTTTGGGCCCCTCACTACAAGAAGGATGTTGAGGTACTGGAACGGGTTCAGAGAAGGGCAATAAAGCTGGTGAAGGGTCTGGAGAGTTTCTCCTATGAGGAAAGGCCGAGGGAGCTGGGATTGTTTAGTCTGGAGAAGAGGAGGCTCAGGGGGGACCTTACTGCTCTCTACAACCATCTGAAGGGAAGTTGTAGGGAGGCTGGGGTCGACCTCTTCTCCCAAGTTGAAGATGACAGTATGAGGGGCAATGGCTTCAAGTTGCACCAAGGGAAATTTAGGGTAGATATCAGGAAGAATTTATTTCCAGAGAGGGTGGTTAGGCATTGGAATGGGCTGCCCAGGGAGGTGGTTGAGTCCCCATCCCTGGAAGTGTTTAAAAACTGTGTGGATGTGGTGCTGGGGAACATGGTTTAGGGACCCTGGCAGTGTACGGTTATTGGTTGGACTTCATGATCTTAAAGGTCTCTTCCAGCCAAATGATTCTGTGATTCTTCCAGCTTCACTCCTTCTTGGATGAAGATAACTTCCAGGAGAGTGTCACTGCCTCTCTTTCTGTCCTGATGGGTCAAGAGCTGAGCACAGGTCTTGGATCCATAGGTAAGATCTGACATTCAGGGTTGCCAAGGAATAGATTGACAGGGAGACTTTTCCCAGGCAAACCCCTTATTCCTGAAGCCAGGCATCAGCAGTCCTCTGCTGCAAATGGACCAGTGTTGCTGCCTAGATGCTATGGCCGCAGCTGATCTCAGGAATTTCAGACTAAAAGCACCTTTTCACACAGTTACCTCTGAAAATTACTCTGTTTTCTTCTTATCCCAATTCTAGGGAGCTGGGGTGAATCCTGAAGAGGCCAAAGAGCTGATGTGTAAGTGTTACCATTGCCTCACATTTTCACCTTGTCCCAGTGGTGTGTAGGAGATATAGAGAGGGACCACAAGCAGCATTGATGAGGTGCTGCATGTGGGGAAGAACAACCCCATGTATCAGTACAGGCTGGGGGCTGATCTATTGGAGAGCAGCTCTGGAGAAAGAGACCTGGGGGACCTGGGGGACAGGGGGGGACCATGAGCCAACAATGTGCCCTTGCAGCCAGGAAGGCCGATGGCATCCTGGGATGCATTAGGAGGAGTGTGGCCAGCAGGTCAAGGGAGGTTCTCCTCCCCCTCTACTCTGCACTGGTGAGACCCCACCTGGAATACTGTGTCCAGTTTTGGGCACCCCAATTCAGAAAAGACAGATTTACTGGAAAGAGTCCAGTGCAGGGCACCAAGATGCTGAAGGGAGTGGAGATCTCCCTTATGAGGAGAGGCTGAGAGAGCTGGGGCTCTTCTTCTTAGAGAAGAGGAAACTGAGGGGGGACCTCATCAGTGTCCATCAGTATGTTAAGGGTGAGTGTAGGGAGGATGGAGCCAGACTCTTCTCAGTGTCATCCAGTGACAGGACAAGAGGCAATGGGTGCAAGTTGGAGCACAAGAGGTTTAGGGGAAACAGAAAGAAAAACTTTTTCCCAGTGAGGGTGCCAGAACCTGGCAGGGGCTGCCCAGGGAGGTTGTGGAGTCTCCTGCTCTGGAGATGCTTAAGACCCGCCTGGATCTGTTCCTGGGTGACTTGGTCCAGGTGCCCCTGCTCAGGCAGGGGGGTTGGACTAGATGATCTTCTAGCTCCCTTCCAACCCCTAACATTCTGTCATTCTGTGGTTATCCACCACCTCATGCTCCCAGTCCCACAGGACCTCTGTGCCACCGAGTTGCATGGCAACAGCACAGCCAGCTGCCCTCCAGAGTGGTTCTGTTTGGAACATGCAATTCTACACACACCTGTGAGCCCAGGATGCACAGGGAGGACAGGCTCTCCAGTCACGAGGATTTTAGCATCGGCCAAACCATTCGGCAACATTCCCTGCTCCAGTGAAATAAATCAGCAAGTCGATAACCTGGGGGCTGCAGGGAGCAGAGATTTTTTACTCTTTGGGGGTTTTTCCTCCTGGGCTGGTGCTTTGCACACAGAGGAGCTGGCAGGTCTGGCCTGGGACAGGTGCTATCGGAGCCCTCCTGAGCATTGAGTTGCCACTCAGTGGCAAGAGCTATTGTTGTCATTATTACTATCACCAGGCCTGATCGGGGTCAGCAAGCCAACGACAGAGCTGTTGTATAACCCAGCAATAAAAAGACAGTCCTTGTCCCAGAACACACTCGGGCTGGTTTTCTGACAAGCTGTAACAGGTTCTGCAGCGGCACCTTTTCTGATGCTAAATAAAGAACTTCTGTCTTGCAAAGCCTAAACTTTGCTGAAGATTGAAAGGAAAATGAACTAATAGGACAAAAGGGCTGTGTGCGGGGTTTTGGTTTTTTTTTAACATTTGTTTGTTTTGATCTTAGTTGCAAGTAATTCACATGGAGCAAAGTGCATTGACAGTAGAAGAAAGTTAAGTACTTGATTTTAGAAAGGACAACTGCTTCAGATCAAACCGAAGGCAAAAAGTCAGAATAATCCAGATAAGATTACTGGACAAGAAATCACATTTTTATTAGTACATAAAATGCATGTCACTTGACAATGAGTATCTGCTGCATGGAATGAAATAACTCCCCAGCAGCAAAGTCAATATTTAAATCAATATCTCTGGTAAGAAAAATATCTTACTCATTGATACAGATTGGATTTTTTCCCCCTATGAATTTCTAATTTCTTAGGACATAAACAGCATATTTCTGTTGTAAAAGCAACTGAACAGTATTGCCAAACAGGTCTCATCATTCCTAGAATTCAACAGCATGATACTCTGAAATTACTAATGTTGTTATAAATGCCATTTGACCTTTATGTCAGGGATGTGTTTTCTTTCCAGAAAAAAGCACCTAGATTATTTTGGCCCTAATGCTGTTGTGAGCCCAGTAACTTCATGAGGAGCTTAGGGCACTCCAGAATTATTTTTTTTACATTATGTAGGTACCTAATGATTTAGCTATTCAAGTCTAAAATCCATAAGAGATGTTAGTGCCTTCACCTTAATTGCTGCGACATCCTCCATCCACTCCAGCAAAGCTGTGCAGCATTACAGAAAAGGCTCATGGATTGGAGAGGCCAGAAAGGGGGTCAGAGCTCAGAGCACGTCCCAGTGCCATACACACCTCCCAGTTTCTTGTTTTAATCATCTCCCAGGAAGGCAAGCTCACCCTTTCTTCTCCTTTTGACCCGGTGGTAGCTTTGTTTCTTTCTGCAGGGGGATAAAACCCCCAAAGGAGGGGCAAGAGTGATCCTATCCCGCAGCCTGGTGGCCCACACACTTTTTAGAGAGATGAGACTGCGTGACTTTGCATGGCTTTGGGATGAGGAAAGTGTTAAATGCAAATTTCCCACCTCCAGGAGAGGCACCCTAACTTGTAGGCTAACCTATGAAAGATGGGAACTGACACCACCATGAGGACATCTTGCAAAGAGAGCAGTGCTGGGTACAGTTTTGCTGCAGCTGGTAGGCACGGACAAAGCTTGTGTGCTACCTCCTGCATGATTCCTAGATACCCTGTTACATACCTGCTCACTGAGGGATGACTCTGGCAAGCACAAAACAGCACTACACTAGTTGGATAATCCACAAGGGCAATTTTGTATATAGACACCTTAATTCCTTCTATGCTTTGCTTTGGGCTCCTAAATTAATTGGCTTATTCAGGAATGTACAAAACCATCCAGGCACCTGTGTCGTATTAAAATGAATAGTACAGCACTTGCAACTTTTTAAATGCTATTAGATGCCTCTCTGCCCATGAAATTGTTGTCCCTCAATGCCTTGCAGGACTGACTCCTTTGAGGTGACAGATCATATGCATTCTTCAAATAACGGGAATGATTTTTTATTAGAAAAGATGCATTATTAAAACTGTTAATAAAAAATAATTTTGGATATAAATAGCACCAAAAAAACCCCAACCAAACAAAATTGTATTCCCCAGGATATAATCCCTCTGTATAAATATCTTCCTCTTTCTTAAAAACACCAACCAAGCAAAAGAACGTAAGTTTATAAAATTAAACTACATTTCCTTTTCAATACCAGCTTTGATTACTCAGCAGGGTAGGGCACAGTTTTAAACCATCAGATGTGCTTCCTTTTCTCCTGCTTTATGATTTTAAACTTAAGACTTTTAAAGCAAATACTAGGACAGAACAACAAAAAAATTTTTTTTATGTGCTTTTAACCCTTCCACATGGAGGTTGCTGAAACAGTTCAGATCTTTAAACCACAGTAGGGTGGTGCTGGCTATGAGCTGTCCCTTTCTGGCAGCTCTTCCAATATGATTAATAGAAAGAAAGCTGCATCGGGATTCGTTTTTGTACAAGACATCAGTGTGCATTCCCAAAGTCTTCATTCAAAAAGAACAACCTGGAAAGCTTCCCAAATTTTATTTTGCAACTCTTTTCCAACAATCACTTTGGCCCACGCTTCAGGTAAGACATTATTTGGTCAAAAGAGACAGAGGTAAGCAGTAACTGATTTAACCAAACCCATACTGAGCATAAACCCGTATCAGAGGAACAGATCAGAGTTGGAGCTAAAATCAGCTTCCACCTTGCAGCCCTTCCTGGAATGCAGTGTGAATCAGGACTTGCATTTGACAGAGTTTTGCATTTGACTTCCAAACAGACTCGGTGATTACACCTCCTGGAGGTGCAACTGAGTGTGACACCAAGGGGAATTCGATGCCAACAGAGAGCAAAGCCTTTTCTGACTCTGAGAGACGGATTCCTCCTCAGCAGGGTTGATGCGACAAATGATCACAGTTTCTAGAGTCTGCAGTTTGCTGTGAATTAATGTACCAAGGGAATTCCCGTCCCAGCAGCGTGGATCTAGCAGTGTGCACAAACACAGGGCCAGATCACCAGCGGATGTAAGCTGAGATGGATCCACTGGATCTGGCTGACATCTGAAATTCACTTACCATTCAAGAATGGAGAATTGAGAGGTACAGTGCAGTGCCATACCCATGTCATTGCTAGGTCAGAAAGGAGTGAAAGGGAACTGCCATACATCTGCTTCAAGAGAAACACCAATGCTACCTCTTATGGGCACCAAAAGGTTCTTTCAGGAATCTGAGAGAGAAATATAAACACGGGAGTTTTACAACACTTCTGGAAAAGCATTTGATGACGAATCTTGGTGAAGACAGGTACCCAAGGCCATGTAAGGTTGAAAGTGACAAGAGGTCATATGCTGGTGGCAGCTGCTTGGATGAGAGATTTCCTTTGTGGGATAAAGCAGGTGAAGTTTTCTCTTTTAACCTTCCCACCAAATCCGTGGAAGAAGCAGGCTGGGGAAGAGCAAGGCTCTGTGTAAGACAGAAATTTATCACAGCAACTTACACTGGAGACAGATTCTGTAACTCTGCTCCATCCATTTCCATGGACATGAGGGGTTCTAGGGAATTCCGCCCGCATTCTGTAAACTCAAACCTACTGCCTCATTTACATCAGGGTGCTCCTTCAAAGCTGACAGACAGGAAACCTTAATCAATCAGGGCTATCTCCCTTGCTTAGCAAATGCCGTCCTGCATTGTTCATCTTGGGAAGGCACAAGCAGTTAATCTTAAAAGCAGTATCACAGAAATAGGGTTTGGGAACCAATTCACCAAATTTACACAGCGGTGTTTAAACTGAGCAGGACATTAGCTGATACTCAGTGGACAAACTTAATGGCTAACGTTACTCTATCAGCCTTTTCCCATGAAAAACCTGCACCCTAGGTACTACCAAGTGCTAATTTGTTAAGAAAGCTTTAATTGAGTGACAGTTAATTATTGACAGATTTGAACTACTTTATCTCTCAATCAAAAGCTGGCTCTGTCCCAGGCAGCAAGCAATTTACAGCCACAAAGGTAAATCTGGCCACGTGCAGCTTTTTATGCTGAAGCCTGATGGCTCTCCCTCCCCCATCCCAAGTTTCTGCTAAAATTTCTCTCTGAAGGAGCCGATGATCCCTTGGTGATCACCAGCCCACGTCAAGGTGGTTACCCTGCTTAACCCCACTTGGCACAGAGTGGGAATTACCAAGGGGACATCCATCTGGAGCTGCCTGAGATAAGAGGTGTCCAGTGTTAATAAACAGGCTTCCTCTACACCTCAGCAGGGCCTTCCTTTTCTAAACAGTCTTCCTTTAATGTTGTAAAATGGTTTTTTCCATTTACTCAACGATCATGCCGTTGCTGGTGAGGGAAGGACGAGAAGAGGAGAGAGATTAAGACTCAACATTATGTTTCTGAAGTGATGAGACACCTGCTTCTGCAATGAAACTAATAATGCTAAGCTCTCACAACCTGGTTATTTTTCTTGCTTTTTGCAGACAACATGTAAAGTAAGAAAGAGAGTAAGTAGAAATAAAAAGAAGGAAGGGAAAAAACAGGAATGGAAAGAAATGAAAGGAAAAAAAAAGGGGGGGGAAATGAAGAGCAAGGAAAAGGGAACAAAAAAATAAAGGAAGGGAAAGGGAAAGGGAAAGGGGAAAGGAAAGATGGAAGGAAAATTAATATAGTATCAGTAGTTTAACCACAGCAATATCGCAATCATTCACTGCAATATGTCTAAACATTCATAAATGTTTTATGCACCCTAAAATACCATGTACAAGGGATATGGCATCCCACTGAGGTTAATGAATGAATGAGGTGCCCTTGAAGGTTAATTTGCACAAACAAAAGGTCAAGGGACATCTTCAAAACAAAATATTGATTAAAGCAAGTTAAATGTTTTGACTTGAAGGAGACATGAAGGATTAAAAAGCAAAATAAAGCAGTATGGATAAGAAAGGAACAGGAAAGAAAAAACACCACCCCCAGACACAAAGGAAATGGTAGAAAACATATCTGAATCAGCTAGTCATCTGCTAACAAGCTGTAAAGATTTCCAATGACAAGTTGTCACATTAGTTTAGTGAAACTGAAGCAGCACTTATCCCTTTTCCTGTGCTTAATCTCTCAGTGAGCTGCACAGAAACATGCTACCACGTTTAATAGGATTAGTTTAGTTCACTTTCTCCTCTCTAGAGGTTGTGAGGGGTTTTTTTTTGTGTTTTGTTGTGGTTCGTTTTATTTATTTGTTTTTAATTATTATTATATTTTAACAATTCTATTTCCATCAATACCAGGTTCTTGAATGAAACTGTACTCTGCTAAACCATGTCGGCTGCATTCACTCTCCAGGTTAAAGGCATTTTATTTCAAATGTTTCCTTTTGGAAAGGAGGAACCGGGGAAAAAAGAAAGCAAGAAAAGGCTCTAAATTTAGCAATTACACACGCCATGTACCCAGTTCTTTTCTCATGCACACTGATGATGCTTTATTGATATCAGCATCATATCAGCATAAGCATAATTCACATCAGCAGAAGAGCAGAATCAGGCCTTTATGGCTGTGGGATGTTTTTATGCAGAGGAGTACTTGGACCTCTCCCATCCCCATCCCCATCCCCCCCCCCCCCCCCCCCAAAAGACAAAAAGGAAAGAAAAGAATAAAGAAAACCTGTGTATTCACAGCCCCATTCCCTCATTTAGTTGGAATAGACACAGCAAGGAAATGATCAAAGAAAAGGCAATTTCAACAATATACCCCTGTCACTTTCAATTTTGTTGTCAGACTCTAAAGGGACACGGGCACATTGCAAAAGTTTTCTTAAGTTTCTTGCATCTGGGTTTTTGTTGGGTTTTTGGTTTTGGTTGGGTTTTTTCTTTCCCTTAAAGAAAAAAAAAAAATGCAAGCATGGGAAGCTGTCAGCTTGCAGCAAACCTTTTCTCTTCAGATGCACCGAAATTTGAAGGAGGATTTATTTTTGATGGGGCAAACCTTGCAGCTGAACACAGACCTGACAACCCCCATAACTGCAGGAAATGTAGAATTTGGATCTGAAGTGTTACACACATAAAGCATTAGGCAGACGGCCAGGAGAAGAAAACCCAAAGATGTGAGTGGACCCAGACTTTGAATCCAAACTTGAACATTGATTATTTTTTGTTTGGATCCAAAACAGTCATAATACAGAAAATAAACAGTATGCCTACCTTATAATCTATTAATGACCAATAAAAGGACCAGGTGACTAGCTTATGAGCTATTAATTACCAGGAAAAGGATCTGGGACTTCTACAAGGCCTGAAGACAGACTATAATCTATGACCTGTAGGGACATAAACTACCAGACACCCACCCACAGCAGAAAAAGCTGCCCTACCACTGACACGAGGCCCTTCAGAAGGCACCTGGGAAAACTCTGCTCACTACAAATCCTGAACATGAGCTGCTGTCACAGGGGTCACCAGGGTTCCTTTGAGGGATTAAATTCTAGAGGAAGAAGAAGTTCTCCTCCGCCACTAAAATTTGGGTGATGGGTGGGGTATTACTTTTGCTCCTGAGCTTTGAAACATCAACTTGCTTTTCTTAAGAGGTTGCTTATCCTCCAGGATTAAAAAGAGAGACAGGATCAGGAGCACTCAGTTCCTGAGACTGTGGGTGAGTGCAAAGCATGTATTTCATTCCAGTTGCTCTTACAAGTGTGGCAGGTCATAGGGCTGGTGTGTTTACACTGGAAAAAACTGCAATATGTGGGGCTGGAGGACAGTGACCTGCAAGCAGCTACAGAAATGAGGCAGTGGGGCTGGATGGTAGGTGAAAGCCTGTACACATGGTACCCATGACTAGGGCCAGGCTGGCTGTCACTGCTCTGCCGTGTGACCTTGGGGACATTGCTTCACTCCTAGTACCTCAGTTTCTCGTTTGGGTAAATCAACAATAGCTGAAATTAAATTGAGCCCAAGTGGTGACAATCTCAGTGTCAGAGGCAGCTATTCATTTATTATTCATTTGTGGTTTTCGACCTCACTTCTATGTAGATGCCAGTGTCCTTTAAAAAGAAAACAAAACAACAAAAATAAAGGAAAAGAATTCGCGAGAGTAATTCACCCGCCAAATATAGCCTATCTCCCCCCGCGTCCAGACACACTTCTGCACCCTTGCTCCGCAGCCCCTGCAGCACTTACAGCTACAACGGGAGGCCGAACGTGTCACGCCGGCAAGCCGAGTCCCGCAAGAACAAGCAGGGAACGAGCCCTCCCGCCCAGGCCGGGCCGGGCTGGCCGTGCCCGCCTCTTGGCTCAGCGCTAACCGCCTCCGAGGTGCCTCGCCGGCCGCCCCTGCCCCGTCGCTCCCCGTCGCCCCTAATCCCGACGGTGTCACGTTAACTCGCGGCGAAGCCATCCCGGCGGCCGGAGGCTCCCACGGCTCAGGAGGCTACGAACGGGGCACTTAGCACGGATCCGGGGCTGCCCGGCGCTCTGGCTGGGGGGTCAAAATCAGTAGCAGCGGATCACTCCGGGACTCGCCCCGTTGCATCGGGGATTTGCGGTCACCCACGGCGCTGAGGTGACCAGCGCCGGTCCCGGGACAGGTTTCGGACCCGTGCACAGCTTGAGAGGGCTCCCGGCAATACGGGGCTGCTCAGCCCGGCGAGGAAAGGGGCTCTCCAAGTGCCGCGGGGTCCGGGGATTGTAGCGAACAAGGCAGCCCCTCGCCCTGCGCCACTGCGGCCGGGCCGGGTTGTAGCCCCTCTGCTGCTCTGTGTGCCAGACGTGCCATGAGGTACGGCCTCTGGGGAGGCCGGCGCTGGAGGTGACCTCGGAAGGCTTCGCCTCCCTAACCGGTGTCGGCCTCTAGGGTGGGTGTTACCGGCTGTATCTCCTGGTGATCCGCCGGCCAAGGCGGTGGCAGGGAGATTTGTTTTTAACTCGGGAGCAGCTTCCCAGCGACAGCTCCGGCAGCGCGACGGGGCCGCTCCGGCCAGTCCCAAGCAATTTCTTAGAGAGCCGAGCGGGTGGCTTGTTCCATTACCTACCCACTCGCGTGAGTGACCCCGCTCCCCGCCGCGGAGTCAGTACGGAGCCGCCAACAGCCCCGACGCGACGGCCAACCCGGTCCCGCCGGTGGGCAGCGGGGAGAAGAGAAGCGGGCGGGAGACGGACGTTTTGCCCCCGCGGGCAGCGCAGGCCTGGAGAGGGTGGGTTTACTGCCCAGGCCGCTCGCAAACTTCACCCGCCAAGGGTAGCCCTCGTAGCGTGTCCCGCCGAGGGGCTTCCGCTCCCGGCCAGCCCGGAGGGAGGCAGCGGGACTGTCCTCACCCACTCGTGGGGCTGGCTGCCGTGGTTCCCCTCTAGTGAGAAAGATAAGCTGAAGGTGGTGGGGAAGAGTGGAACGGCTCCCCTCGTCGACAGCAGCAGGTCGGGCAGGGACGAGGCGCGGTCGGGCCCTTTGCCGCTGGCACAAGAGCTGCGATGCAAATTTTGGCAAGGGCCGGTCGCTCCAGCCCTGCCTGCCCTTGTCCCGGCCGGGGTCTCCCCTCCTCTTAGGTCTTCCTAGCCCGCCTGCTCGGCGGGCGGACACGGACGGGCCCGGCGAGGCAGCGCCGTCCTTACCTGCTGCCGAGCGCCCTGCAGCGCTCCGCTGCCGTCTGTCGCTCCGCAGGACGTTATTCCCTCTCCTCAGTTTATTCCCTGCCGCCTACTAAGGCTGTTTTCCTACGGGAAGCCTCGCCGTTCCTCCGGCAGAAGCCGGGCGACCCTCCGCGGCAACCGGGACAGGGCTGCGGGCGCTCCTCGTCCCACGCCGCGGAAACCCGACCTGGCGGCGGGACAAAGCGCACCCGGCAAGCTTTAGCTCCGGATTGCAGTCTGGACCTGCTGGCAAGATTCTCTTTCGTTGCCCTCACCCCCAGGAAAAAAATTCCCAAAGCTTTCCCGCCGGAGTCTGCCGGGAGCAGGCTGTGCTGAGCTGGGGATGGGTTTAACTTGACCAAAAGTTGGGGCGCGCTGTTTGGGGTGCCACAGCGAATACTCGGGTTTCGGCACCGCCGGTCGTTCCCCGTGCCGCAACCTGACGCTCGTTTTCGTGTTTATTTGCTGGCCTCGCACGTGGAAAGCGACCGAGTCCG
Organism: Ceyx cyanopectus; assembly: GCA_013401355.1. NCBI lineage: Eukaryota > Metazoa > Chordata > Aves > Coraciiformes > Alcedinidae > Ceyx > Ceyx cyanopectus. The sequence continues at coordinate 52,213 of VYZU01033232.1, read as the reverse complement.
GCGCGGCTCCCACACACAGGCCGGCGGTGCGCGGCTCTTGCCCTGCGTGCCTGAGAAAGGACGCCGGGCACGGGGGAAGGGCGGCCACAGACCCTTTTTCTTTTAAAAGTTTGTGACATGCGTGAGGAACAGCGCCCGCAAGCGAAGTTTTAATCCATCTCCCCGATGCCTAACGCGTGAAAAAAGCGCACCCCAGGGCATCAGCCTCAGTGCCCCTGTCACTCCCCTAGGGAAGGGTTCCCGCATGGAAAACTTTCCCACGTGGAAAACTTTCTTTAGTGGTGCATCCCCCAAAGAGGGTGACTTTCCTAAAGTTTCTCTTCCACCTCCCACGCGGGGTGGCTTTTGTCCGTGCGCGGCGGGCGAGGGGCGGACAAAAGCCGGCCCGCTTGCCGGGGAGGGGGGGGGGGGGGGGGGGGGGCGGAGGCCGCCCCGTCGGACCGCGGCTGCCGGTGCTCCCTCCTCATGTCCGTCCATCCGTCCCCCCACGCAGGTGTGCGACCGCCGCCACCTTCCCGCGGGGGCGGGGCGGCCCCTCCTCTCCCCCCCCCCCCCCCCCCCCCCCCCCCCCCCCCCCCCCCCCCCCCCCCCCCCCCCCTCCCNTAAAGTAAATCTTGTGGCGGTGCGGAGCGCTCGCTCGGCTCGGTCAGCCCAGCCCAGCCCTGCCCCGGCGCCCGCCCCCGCGCCGCGCCGCTCCGCTCCCGCTCCGCGGCCGCAGCCCCGCGGCCGCTGCCCGCCCGCACTCGCCCTCCCTCGTCCCGATTATCATATTCATCAGCGGCGGGGCTCGCCGGCTGCGCGCGCGTGTCCGTCTGTCCGTGCGCGCGTGTGTGTGCGTGTGCGGGGCGCGTGTGGTGTGTGCATGTGCGTGTGCGTGTCTCCCNGGGGGGGGGGGGGGGGGCGGAGGCCGCCCCGTCGGGCCGCGGCTGCCGGTGCTCCCTCCTCATGTCCGTCCATCCGTCCCCCCACGCAGGTGTGCGACCGCCGCCACCTTCCCGCGGGGGCGGGGCGGCCCCTCCTCTCCCCCCCCTTCGCCCCCCCCGCACTCCCCTCTCCTCTCTCCCCGCTCCTGCCAAGTTCTCCCCGTCCCCCCCGTCCGTCCTAAGGAGCCTCCCGATTGGGCGCCGGGCCGGGCTCACGTCACTCCGAGCGTGACGTCTAGTCTTCCTGTTTCCTTCAGCTGTGTCTTAAAGTAAATCTTGTGGCGGTGCGGAGCGCTCGCTCGGCTCGGTCAGCCCAGCCCAGCCCTGCCCCGGCGCCCGCCCCCGCGCCGCGCCGCTCCGCTCCCGCTCCGCGGCCGCAGCCCCGCGGCCGCTGCCCGCCCGCACTCGCCCTCCCTCGTCCCGATTATCATATTCATCAGCGGCGGGGCTCGCCGGCTGCGCGCGCGTGTCCGTCTGTCCGTGCGCGCGTGTGTGTGCGTGTGCGGGGCGCGTGTGGTGTGTGCATGTGCGTGTGCGTGTCTCCCGTCCTCTCCTTCCACCGGCAAAAAAACCCCAGAGGCTCAGTTTCGTCGCCTTTGCACGGAGTAAGTACCCGCGCCCCCTCCGTCCCTCTCCGCTCTTCGCTTTTTTTCGGCCTTTTCGAGTCTTTTAATTTATTTTTTTTAATTTTATTTTTTCTTCGTGTTCTTTTTTTTTTTTTTCCTTAAAAAAAAGATCGCACTTGCTTGGACTGCTTTAAATGGTTTGGGGCGGAGGATGGGGAGGACGGGAATTAAGTCCTCAGCAAAATACTGATCACCGTTATCAAACCTGTGTTTCTTTTGCCAAGGGGAGGTGGGGGGGGGGAAGGGGGGGTAAAATTGCAATGACTTTGTTAGCTGAGTAGTTTTAATTCCCCAGTAGGTAGAGCGGTAAGGATTTGTAAGAGCCGAGCCCGATGGAGCGCTCACCGTAGCCTGCCCAGGGCTGAAGAGTAAGTGACCTGCTCGTTGTTAGGTGAACCTCCTCCCCCCCC
>VYZU01033232.1:43167-50181 GCA_013401355.1 Ceyx cyanopectus | reverse complement strand
CCGCCACCCCCCTCCCCGTCCGCTGCTCGCTGCCACCTTTTGTGGACCGGTCTTTATTTTATTCCGTGGGTTGGAGGGCAGTTTCGCGGGGACGGAAAACGCAGCGAGTATTTGGCTTCTTTTTTTTTTGTTGTTCCGATCTTCCTCCTCCCCCTGTCCCCGCCGAAGTTCCCCATCCCCTGCTTTAAACTCCTGCTCCGGTCCTCTGAGCCTCCTCTTTGTCTTGTTTATTATAGCTGCCTTTCTTTTTGTCTCTTTCAATTTGCTTGTCATTTGCATGTCGCTAGTTCTCCTTTTTAACCCAAACCGGGAAGGGCAGGGACTTTTTATTCTTCTTGTTCTTGAAATTACTTTTTCATTTCCAAGGGTGGGACGAGCTGCGAATTGTGAAAATTTATAGAAAATGGGATTTGAGTGGTAGGTAGCGAGCACATGAGAAGAGATCAAATGCAAGTCGTGGGATAAGAGCCTTGATCTGGGAAAAGATTAGGATTATTGCTACTTTCTGTTTGTTTGTTTGTTGTTTGTTTTCTCTTCGGGGAGGATTTAATTTTTTCTTAGCCTTTGATGGAGATNGGGCGGCGGTGGCACGGAAAACGCGGGGCCCGACAGGAGCGGGCTGCCCGATGGGCAGCCGAGGCACCAGGCGCTCCGCGGGGGCGAAGTGGGGGCCGCCCTGGGATCCGCGCGTCTTTGCGGAAGGGTTGGGGGAGAAAAGTTGAGCGTTTCGTTCGCGGTCGCGTTGCGGCGGCGGCGGGCAGGGCAGGGCACGGGCACCGGGGCAGGTGCGCGGGTGCGGGCAGGTGTGCGGGCAGGTGCGCGCCCCTGAGCGCAGGGGGTGGCGGAGCAGGTGTGGAGCGGGACGCGAGGTGTCCCGGCCGCCGCCTTCCGGTGCCGCAGGGACGGCGTGGCGGTTGCGGGGAGAGCCGGGGAAGCGGGGTTCAGCCGTGGGAAAGAGGGTTGACAAATCAGTGACCGAAGACGCGTCCGAGGTGGGACGGACCGCTCCAAGCAGTCAGCGTCGGTGTGCATATGCCCTGTGTGAGGAAATAACAGATANTTTTTTTTTTTTTTTTTTGATTTTCTGTTTATCGGCTAAGTGACCCGGAGCGCTTTGCCATGTGTTCGAAGGGAGTTAAGGCGCGGGAGGGAACGGTGCTGGGCAGCGTGGGGCCTGCGCGGAAGGGGCTCACGGGGCTTCATTTTGGGGTGAGCGACCCGGCGGCGGCGGGCAGGGCAGGGCACGGGCACCGGGGCAGGTGCGCGGGTGCGGGCAGGTGTGCGGGCAGGTGCGCGCCCCTGAGCGCAGGGGGTGGCGGAGCAGGTGTGGAGCGGGACGCGAGGTGTCCCGGCCGCCGCCTTCCGGTGCCGCAGGGACGGCGTGGCGGTTGCGGGGAGAGCCGGGGAAGCGGGGTTCAGCCGTGGGAAAGAGGGTTGACAAATCAGTGACCGAAGACGCGTCCGAGGTGGGACGGACCGCTCCAAGCAGTCAGCGTCGGTGTGCATATGCCCTGTGTGAGGAAATAACAGATACGGAGGATATTAACTTAATATCTTTGACAAAGTCGGAGATGTCAGTCACAGCTGGCAGGGGAAACTGCCGCAGACTAGAGGTGCCCTTGAATGTCAGGCAAAAGTTGCCTCGGTGAGGATTTGGGAACCCGCTAGTTTCCCACAGGTCCTGAGTGCTCATGGCAAATGCTGTGGTGCTTATGGCTGCGTGGCAAGTGTCTCCCCAAAACCCCCACACAGATCTGGCAACAGGAGGGTGCATGTGGAAGCACATCCATGGCCGTTGCTCGGTGGTGGAAGGGTCCAGTGTTGTCTGATTCAAGGTACGGAAACGCATCCGCATCACCGTGAGGAGTAAAATCTGAGATGGTCACTTGCATCGTCTGTAGAGGTTTGGCAGTACACAGGATGAATTATACAGAGACAGTTTCCTTACCCATAGATTTGCATGTGGCACATACCCTTGATGTCTTCTCCTCGCAGTTTTTCTGTGAGTTGCCATCAATCACGCAAAATTTATGACCACTGCGGCTCGTTTTGCATTTATTTTATCTGCATTTTGTCCAGAGCTTACCTTTAACAGCTTCGCATACTGTGAAGTTTTATTAATACTCATGGGTAGACAGACTATCAACATTTCATGAGTTGATCTGAGATAAAAAAGTGTACCTTTTGCTAACAGCTTGCTATCAAATTATTCTGTAAAGTATCTGACATTCACTGAATGGCCCTGTCAGTATATACAGTTAACTCTTCTGCCAGGCCTCCCAGTGTATATGACTTGTCTTTTTTATGATTGGTTGATAAATTAAGATAGTCCTACAAATGGACACATTTTGAAATTGGAGTTTAATTTGATTCAGGGCAGAATTGTAAATACTGCAATTTGTAGTCTCTAATGATTTATTCTGTCTCTAATGATTTATTCTGTCTCAAAGTGCAGCCTAACTGCTAGTAACTAATTCAATGATTGTGATTTAACAACGTCGTGTAGCATGTAAAAAAAAAATTATGGGAAAACTTGAGCTGAGTTCATAGCAGGAATCTTGTGAACATTTTGGTATGATCTCTGCACAGAGACCATGTGAGTTATTTTCTTCATGATCAGTGAAATATCAAGGACCAAACTAGCTTGAGAGGAGGAAAATGTTTTCAGTTTTCTACCTTGAGCATCTCAATTTCTTTTTCTCCATCAAAGAATCTGTTTCCTCAAGAAGTGCCGAGCACGGTTACATGATGCTCCCCAAAATAAAGGCCTGAACTAATGAGTTGTTGAATCCCTCCAGTTAGTGAGCTCTGTCAGTTCCCCCCCCGTAGTTGATAGAAATGGATGGAAATTCACAGGAATTACTGAATACCTTGCTGGATTGGGCCCTGTGTGTTTTACCAGGTTGGTAAAACAAGGATTGCTTTTTTCTTTAAGGCTAAAGAGCCTTAGCGTAAAGAGCAGGTAGTGTAATTTTGAAGTAAAACAGGCTCTAATTTTGACTTCTTATGGAGAAGTCCTAATAAAGTAGTTGCTACTGCACAAGTAGTTGCTGATCGTTTCTTCCTTGTTTCAAATTCTTTGATGAGACATCTCAGCTAAGGGAGTTAGATAACCCTTTCTCTCAAGAAAACTTGTGTCAGAGCTGTACAAAAAGGTAGTAGTTTCTCATTAGTGGCTGACGTGATTTTAGCACTGAACAGATCTATGGTGAATAGATGTCATCTGTTCTTTGGATTTCAGCTGTGGTTTTGTGCGTGAAATACTGTTGACTGGAATAATTTCCATCCTGTGCTTCCTGGCTGATTCTGGCAAAGCCATACCCTGTGTAGCACTTTAGAGTGAAAGAGCTAAATATTTCTATTAGCAGAAGCGTGTTAAATTTCTTGTGTGTGGTACTGGCATAATGAGCTGACATGAAGCAGGCAGACGCTGGACCAAAGAAAGTAGTCGGCTTGTGAAAAGACAGGAATTATTTCAGCTCTATAAACTGGTATCTTGAATTCATCCCTGAATATTCGTCAAGTTTTAACACATTGCTGCTGTGTATTTAATGGCCGTTTAGGTCAGGCTAGGGTCCTGCAGATTGGCTGAGGAAAGTGAGTTTGGATTTACATCTCCTTTGCATCTCACAGGCGTGTCAATTAATCTAGGATGAAATGATCAGCAACTTTGTAGATCAAGATGAGTTAACAAAATTGATTACAGAAATCGACATATTTGAAAAGAGTTTACTTAAATACATGATACCATATTAATTTCTAAAGATGTTCTGGCCAAAGGTTTGGTAACAGTAACACTTGGATACCTAGAAATTAATCTGTTTCCAGTTAAAATATCAATGCATATCAAATGGATGTGAAATAAACCTATGTCTGTAGCTGCTGTACTGTTAAGAGGTTATGCACAGCTACATTGTAATCATATCTCCTTAAACAACTTTGGAAAGTAAATTTGTAAATATAATACAGCAAGCTATGTTTATGGGTGGATTTAGAAAGTGCTGAGGCCCTTGGTATGATTTTTAACTACATGGGCATGGAAAATGTTTGGCCTCTGAGAAAGCTGCATCGTGCAAGTTGAGGCTTGAGATATGGAGGTTAAATTTAACATAAACTGCACTTGGCATGCAAGGAGTATCAAAAGTGACATGTAAAGCAAATGTAACGTTCACAAACGTAAAACTCTGTAACTCGGAAAAAAATGGTGCTTCTGAAGATTTCTACATAGATCTTGACAACCTAAGCTCTGTTTCTAGCTATCTATTTCTGGATAGCTGTATGGACACATTAGATGTATGAAATAGAGTTTTGAGTCAAAGTGCAGCCAAAGTCCTGGCACTACGTCTAGGACACAAACTTCCTATTTTTGATTATTTTTTTTTCCCCTGGGAGTTCCCTATTTATCCAGTTCTAATCTAATCGGTATCAAAGTCTGCCTTTGTCGCTGGGCTTTTGCATCCCGCTGTACATGGCATTCCACTTCCCCTGAGGTGTGAATTGGTTTTGGTCCTCGGAGACCAAAATATTAACTGTCTGTTCAGTGCTCGTTCTGTTTAGTCAGGCTAAAGTAGAACTATTTCTCCTATTTAAGCTGAAAGGCGCATAAGCCTTAAAGCTGGCAGTCAGTAGGCTTGGGATAACACCAGGGCAAATGGGAGACGTTGCTTAATACCCAGGTTAAGTGTATGATAACTCTGATGCTTTCAGCTTCCAGCGAGGGAAGGAGGGGGCATCGCTCTGGAGCACCTCCTGCCGCATGTACGTGGTGGCAGGAATGGACAGGCGAGCAGCTGCTGATAGGGGGGCTCGGGGAGAGGAAAATGGACACTGGGGAGGAAGGATGTATGGCAATGACCTTCCAACCTAGTGCAGGACAGCCTATTTCCTGAGCTGCTGACTCAAGGGTACAGCAAGCCCTCCCCATGCGTGTCCTTGGTTGGGATTGGGCAACAGAGAGGGAAACAGTGGTCAGGCACCTCAAATTTGCTGGAAAATGTGCAAAAGTTAAAACCTGACGTTAGGTTTTTGGTGTGAGTTGGGAACTTATTGCTGGATCTCAGTCAAGCAGAGCTTGACTACAGAAAAGGAAGGAAAAGCGTGAAGGTTTTCAGTGTTGGTAGTTGGGTTTTTTTCCTATTGGCAAGTATTATCCGTATGAAGAGTGCCTTTAGAATATCTTACGTGCAGTAAGCAAGAGCTCTTTCTGTTATCTTGCAATTAGTTTATATAGCTTTCAAACGAACACCACTAGACAGAAAGGTCAACCTTGACCCTGGTTTATTCTGTGCCAGTATTGCCTGCTTAAAATCTCTGGTGGTGGTTGTTCCTTTCCACCTCCTGAGGGCTTGGCCGCTTATTTATGAAAACAAGCCTTCTGAGATCCCAACTCCTCAGATTTTTTATTATATGTAAACCTAAGAGCCTGATTCTACCCCCTGAAAAACTCCATTTTCATTGACTGAGAGAAAGCAGGAGACAGCCTTCTATGACACATACTGTCAAGCACGGCCTGATCCTACCAGTTGTACAAAACAGAATGTTGGTATCCCTGGATTCCCGGGGAGTTGTCTACAGGGTGGGTTGCTACCTGGTGTGAAGGTGGTAGAGCTGGACCCCTGCAACAGAACTTGTTATGTTATTATTATCATGAGAGAGCCAAACTTCACTTCTTTAATGTGCTTCTTGGTAAGGAGTGATCTCTAAAGACAGTGACCTGATAACAATGTAATGCTCTGAATTTCCCATCTGAATTCATGACACNCATTAGATGTATGAAATAGAGTTTTGAGTCAAAGTGCAGCCAAAGTCCTGGCACTACGTCTAGGACACAAACTTCCTATTTTTGATTATTTTTTTTTCCCCTGGGAGTTCCCTATTTATCCAGTTCTAATCTAATCGGTATCAAAGTCTGCCTTTGTCGCTGGGCTTTTGCATCCCGCTGTACATGGCATTCCACTTCCCCTGAGGTGTGAATTGGTTTTGGTCCTCGGAGACCAAAATATTAACTGTCTGTTCAGTGCTCGTTCTGTTTAGTCAGGCTAAAGTAGAACTATTTCTCCTATTTAAGCTGAAAGGCGCATAAGCCTTAAAGCTGGCAGTCAGTAGGCTTGGGATAACACCAGGGCAAATGGGAGACGTTGCTTAATACCCAGGTTAAGTGTATGATAACTCTGATGCTTTCAGCTTCCAGCGAGGGAAGGAGGGGGCATCGCTCTGGAGCACCTCCTGCCGCATGTACGTGGTGGCAGGAATGGACAGGCGAGCAGCTGCTGATAGGGGGGCTCGGGGAGAGGAAAATGGACACTGGGGAGGAAGGATGTATGGCAATGACCTTCCAACCTAGTGCAGGACAGCCTATTTCCTGAGCTGCTGACTCAAGGGTACAGCAAGCCCTCCCCATGCGTGTCCTTGGTTGGGATTGGGCAACAGAGAGGGAAACAGTGGTCAGGCACCTCAAATTTGCTGGAAAATGTGCAAAAGTTAAAACCTGACGTTAGGTTTTTGGTGTGAGTTGGGAACTTATTGCTGGATCTCAGTCAAGCAGAGCTTGACTACAGAAAAGGAAGGAAAAGCGTGAAGGTTTTCAGTGTTGGTAGTTGGGTTTTTTTCCTATTGGCAAGTATTATCCGTATGAAGAGTGCCTTTAGAATATCTTACGTGCAGTAAGCAAGAGCTCTTTCTGTTATCTTGCAATTAGTTTATATAGCTTTCAAACGAACACCACTAGACAGAAAGGTCAACCTTGACCCTGGTTTATTCTGTGCCAGTATTGCCTGCTTAAAATCTCTGGTGGTGGTTGTTCCTTTCCACCTCCTGAGGGCTTGGCCGCTTATTTATGAAAACAAGCCTTCTGAGATCCCAACTCCTCAGATTTTTTATTATATGTAAACCTAAGAGCCTGATTCTACCCCCTGAAAAACTCCATTTTCATTGACTGAGAGAAAGCAGGAGACAGCCTTCTATGACACATACTGTCAAGCACGGCCTGATCCTACCAGTTGTACAAAACAGAAT